>JAODAL010026060.1:0-57431 GCA_025379985.1 Phyllomedusa bahiana
TGCACCACAACCCCGCTCCTTAAAAAGTCCTACAAACCCAGTCCCCTCCAGAGCTGCAGCTACAACCCTGCTCCTATATCATGTCCTACATCCCGTCCCCCCCCCGAGCTGCAGCTAAACCCCCCTCCCAAAACATGTCCTACACTCCAGTCCCCTCCAGAGCTGCAGCCACAACCCTGCCCCTTTTCTGTCCTACACTCCCCTCCCCTTTCCCGAGCTCAGCCCAACCCCCTTCCCATATCATGTCCTACACTCCAGTCCCCTCCAGAGCTGCAGCTACAACCCTGCTCCTATATCATGTCCTACACTCCAGTCCCATCCAGAGCTGCAGCTACAACCCTGCTCCTATATCATGTCCTACACTCCAGTCCCATCCAGAGCTGCAGCTACAACCCTGCTCCTATATCATGTCCTACACTCCAGTCACATCCAGAGCTGCAGCTACAACCCTGCTCCTATATCATGTCCTACACTCCAGTCCCCTCCAGAGCTGCAGCCACAACCCTGCTCCTTTATCATGTCCTTTACTCCAGTCACACCCAGAGCTGCAGCCCCATCTCTTTGTGTTGCAGCGTCTGGAGCAGGAGAAGCACGCTTTGCGGCGCAGGATGGAGGCGCAGGACGGCGAGTGGAAGGCGCAGCTTACCGACCTGGAGAGCGACCTGAGCGCGGCGCATGCGCAGATCCGCCAGCTGCAGGGCGAACACAGGGAGTGCGGCCGCGAGAGCGCCACCGCCGTGCAGCAGCTGTCCGAGCAGAACCAGCGCCTCATGGAGCAGCTCACACAGGTACCGGCTGAGATACACCGCAAGGGCGGGCACAGGTACCACACGGCTGAGATACACCCAGGGGCGAGCACAGGTATCACAACCCAGGGGCGAGCACAGGTATCACAACCCAGGGGCGAGCACAGGTACCACAACCCAGGGGCGGGCACAGGTACCACATCCCAGGGGCGAGCACAGGTATCACAACCCAGGGGCGGGCACAGGTATCACAACCCAGGGGGGGGCACAGGTAGCACAACCCAGGGGAGTGCACAGGTACCACAACCCAGGGGCGGGAACAGGGATCACAACCCAGGGGCGAGCACATGTATCACCACCCAGGGGCGCGCACAGGTATCACAACTCAGGGGCGAGCACAGGTACCACAACCCAGGGGCGGGCACAGGTATCACAAACCCAGGGGGGGCACAGGTACCACAAACCAGGGCGGGCACAGGTATCACAAACCCAGGGGCGGGGCCCAGGTATCACAACCCAGGGCGGGCACAGGTATCACACCCGGGGGCACAGTATCACACCCAGGGGCGAGCACAGGTATCACAACCCAGGGGCGGGCACAGGTTACCACAACCCAGGGGGGGCACAGTATACAACCCAGGGGGGGGGCACAGGTACAACAACCCAGGGGCGAGCACAGGTACCACAACCCAGGGGCGGGCACAGGTATCACAACCCAGGGGCGGGCACAGGTAACACAACCCAGGGGCGGGAACAGGTATCACAACCCAGGGGCGAGCACAGGTATCACAACCTAGGGGCGGGCACAGGTATCACACCGGCTGAGATACACCCAGGGGCGCGCACAGGTATCACAACCCAGGGGCGAGCACAGGTATCACAACCCAGGGGCGAGCACAGGTATCACAACCCAGGGGCGAGCACAGGTAGCACAACCCAGGGGCGAGCACAGGTAGCACAACCCAGGGGCGAGCACCGGTAGCACACCCCAGGGGCGGGCACAGGTATCAAAAACCCAGGGGCGAGCACAGGAAACCACACCCCTGGGGCGGGCACAGGTATCACAACCCAGGGGCGAGCACAGGTACCACAACCCAGGGGCGGGCACAGGTATCACAACCCAGGGGCGAGCACAGGTATCACAACCCAGGGGCGGGCACAGGTATCACACCGGCTGAGATACACCCAGGGGCGGGCACAGGTACCACAACCCAGGGGCGAGCACAGGTACCAAACCGGCTGAGATACACCGCAGGGACGGGCACAGGTACCACACCGGCTGAGATACACCGCAGGGACGGGCACAGGTACCACACCGGCTGAGATACACCGCAGGGACGGGCACAGGTACCACACCGGCTGAGATACACCGCAGGGACGGGCACAGGTACCCCAACCCGGCGAGGTACACCGCAGGGACGGCACAGGTACCACACCGGCTGAGATACACCCCAGGGACGGGCACAGGTACCACACCGGCTGAGATACACCGCAGACAGTATCACACAGAATAGGATTATACTGACCTGATGATGTTGGAGGCGACCCTCCCAGAGCAGAGAGATTGGGCAGTGCCGCCCCCACGCTCCCCGGCTCCAGACGCTGCCGAGTGCTGGGAAGAGGTCAGTGATAGAGGGAACGAGGCGCCGGAGCGATGACGAGCGGGACCCAGGGCAGTGATAGAGGGAACGAGGCGCCGGAGCGATGACGAGCGGGACCCAGGGCAGTGATAGAGGGAACGAGGCGCCGGAGCGATGACGAGCGGGACGCAGGGCAGAGGCAAGGAAGAAAAACTGACCCGGTGCACGTGGAGAAAGGGATCCGGAAGAATGCCAAGGATGGAGGCGGGTAATAAATGTGAAGGAACCGATACCTTCACACAAGCGACACTGTATAACACAGGAAACTTCACGCATTTCACTCTGTATAACACAGGAAACTTCACGCGTTTCACTCTGTATAACACAGGAAACTTCACGTGTTTCACACTGTATAACACAGGAAACTTCACGCGTTTCACTCTGTATAACATAGGAAACTTCTCATGTTTTGCACTGTATAACATAGGAAACTTCACGCGTTTTGCACTGTATAACATAGGAAACTTCACGTGTTTCGCACTGTATAACATAGGAAACTTCACGCGTTTCGCACTGTATAACATAGGAAACTTCTCATGTTTTGCACTGTATAACATAGGAAACTTCACGCGTTTTTCCCCTGTATAACATGGAAATCACGTGTTTTGGGACTGTTAACACAGGAAACTTCACGCGTTTCGCACTGTATAACATAGGAAATGTCACGCGTTCGCCATGTATACCAACGCTTCTTCAGAAGTCAAGGGTTTATTAATAATAATAATAATAATAAAGAATTGTGATGTGAAATGTAAAAAGCATTCTACAAGATAAATATCTGCTGCTAATTCATATATAACAGAGTCCGAAGTTCATTACAGCTAAAATAAGAAAACACCGTCCTTATATCCAATAGGTTTTTTTTTATCTTCCTCTTCGGCCGGTGACTTCCTCGTTGTGGCCACGGAGGGTTCAGTGTAAATGTCCAGGACGCTCTTAGTTTTTCATTGGATGATTTACATTCAGAGGGGTTAAGTCTATGGGAGCGACGGTGAAGCTTTGGGGCCCATGGGGATGACATAGAAAGAGCTGCCGGGAAGAGCGGTGCAGCCGTCGCTGATCTCTGCTGATTTATCCGGATATTTCACTGGTTCGCGTCCGTCCCTCGTCCTGTTCCCCACAATCACCAGGGAGTGAAGAGATCACAGACATAGAGGGACAGGAAGGTGCGGATGTGATTGGGGGTCCTCGGTTGGGGTGTGATCTATAGTCGGGGCTCCCATGGCTGATGACAGCAGAGACCTCTCCTCCGCTCTCTTCCGTTACCTCGCTCTTTACTTCCTATTCAAGTCTGTATCAGAAGTGACGGCAGAATAACCATCAGCTCATCCGCGCGTCCAATGTTCCTCTACATGAGCAACCAACACAGGATATCCCACAATCCCCTCCCGACGTCCCCGTATTCACCGCTCCTCGATTATTGGCCGCTCACAACATTTCAGTTCTGGAGAAGAAAATAGAGCGTTGGTTCCTTTTTAGGGTTTGACACAACCGCCCGAAACCCGAACTGTCACAGCTCCCAGCACCAAACAGAAGAAGGAGAGGAGGCTCCAACCCCAAACAGGAGCAAAGGAGAGAAAAATGCTATAAAACATCCGGTTTTGAATCGCTCTCGTTTGATTTCACTCTTCTCCTCTTCTTAGTAACAGACTTTCTTTTTGTCCAGACAATTCAGCCGATCAATTTCAATTATTTCTGGATCTACAAAAATGTATTAGAATTTCTGAATTTTCCAATATAGACTCAATTACTGAGATCAGATCATTGTATTCATCAATCTGTTCCTTCTAAACCCACATTCTCTCCAGTGCAGCCTCAGGGTCGTCTTCTACAGTCGCTTTATGACTTCTCACCAAAGATTTTAGTCTTGTAAACCACAAGAAAAATGAACAAAGTTTTAAAAAAATCAATTTTAACAAAAAATAAAATTTTAGCTCTGAAGAAATGACAAAACGAGCCTGATCTAGTCATCCGCCGATAAGGGTGGAGGGAGAGTGACACCGAATTAGGAAGACTGTGAAAATTAAGCATCCAAATTATTGGCAGATGCAAAATATTCTCCGCAAACCGGCAAAGATCCTTTTCCCGAAATTCCTACAGAATACCAGAATTTTACTGAAGGTTTTAATTCAGGGATTTTAAATTAAAAAATAAAACTACTTTATTGAATTCAGAGCTTCCCAAAAACCTTTTTTTATTTTTTCACCAAAGATTCACAAAAATCCTGTCTGTCCCCGGCCGATCACTTCAGGTGTGAACTCTTTAACCAGTAATTTGTCTCATTATTTAAGTTTATTTTTACAGAAATATGTCGTCCCTTTTTCCCAGTTATCTAAAAAACTCTGACTTCTTAATTAAAGAAATTACTGAATTATATTGAGAAAACGACGTTTCCTTCATCACAATGGAGGTGTCATCGTGATATACTAATACAGAACACCAGAAAGGTCTTCATTGTCTCCAAACTTTTTTAGAAAAAGATCCTGATATTTTACTCTTACAGAAACAATTTTTAATTAAGGGCCTTCAATTTATTTTAACTACATTTTTTTTTTTACATACGCTGAAAAAACTTTCCACCAAATCCGTGGTACAGCCATGGCGACACGGGTGGCGCCCTCATACGCTGATTTATTTATGGGTTGTTTTGAGGAGGAATTCATTGTATCAGGTCACAAGTTTAAATCTAATATTATCTTTTATGGCCGGTATATAGATGATTTGTTTTTTATTTTGAAGGTTCAGAGGAAAAGGCAGATTTGTTTATTGAAAGTCTAAATTCAACTAACTGGGGTAGAAACCTGATGATGCAAAGAAATAGAATTTTTGGATTAAAATTAAAAACTCTAACAACAAAATCATCACTGCTACTTTTTCCCAAGAGGTTGACAGTGATCGCTGCTTGCATTACAGCAGCTGCCTCTACAAACCATGGAGGAACAATATTCCGTACGACAAGTTCAGGCGGATACGGAAACATTGCAGACGGGACCAGGACTTTGGAATTCAATCTAATGTTATTTCAAACTGCTTTTTGGCAAAAAAAAATCCCCCCGACCCCGCGTTACCTAAGTGTTTAATAAGGTTAGAAATATGTCTCAAAGATTTGCTTGGTAAAACCCCCCTAAAAGAACAGGAATAACATTAAGAATTTTGAGATGATTTTTATTACAACTTTTATCATAAATCACAAAGAAATCTGTGATAATCTGAAAAAACATTCGTCCATTTTAAATCTGGACACGGATCTTAAAAAACGTTGTTCCAGAAAAATCAAAGGTTCCATGTAGGAAAGCGACGTCCCTTAAAATACCTTGGCTCCGGGTGCACTGAAGCCACTACAATGTAATGGAAGAGAGCGGGATCCCAGAGAGAGCGGAGGAGAGGTCTCTGCTGTAATCACATCACCCCTGGGAGCCCCAACTATAGATCACACCCCAACCGAGGGTTCCCAATCAGATCCTCACATTCCTGTCCCTCTGTCTGTGATCTCTTCACTCCCTGGTGATTGTGGTGACCAGGACGAGGGACGGACGCGAACCAGTGAAATATCCGCATGAACCAACATAGATCAACGACGGCTGCACCGCTCCTCGCGGCAGCTCTTTCTATGTCATCCCAATGAGCCCGGAGCTTTACCGTCGCTCCCATAGACTTTACTCCCCTGAATGTAAATCCTCCAATGAAAAACTAAGAGACGTCCTGGACATTTACACTGAACCCTCCGCGGCCGCAACGAGGAGATCACCGGCTGAATGAACCCCGGACTCCATGTTATATTAGCAGCAGATATTTATATTGTAAATTGGTTCTTACATTTCACATCATCTTTATTATTATTTTTATTATATTTTTTAATTTTTATAACTTCTTTTTATTTCTGTGTATCTGTATCTATGCCTGTGTGTGGGAGTGTGGACATATGTACAAGTATGTGTGTGTGTGTGTGTGTGTGTATAATGAGTGTGTACAAGTGTTTTTTTTCCATTAAATAAATTTTAAATGACACTCGTATCACAGCTCCATCGGGGACTGACACTGGTATCACCGCTCCATCGGGGGCTGACACTGGTATCACGGCTCCATCGGGGGCTAACACTGGTATCACCGCTCCATCGGGCTGACACTGGTATCAACGTTTTTTCCATTCGGGTGCTAATGTTTACGACCCATCGGGGCTCAACTGTATCACTGCTCCTTCGGGGACTGACACTGGTATCACCGCTCCATCGGGGGCTGACACTGGTATCACCGCTCCATCGGGGGCTGACACTGGTATCACCGCTCCATCTGGGGACTGACACTGGTATCACCGCTTTCCCTCGGGGGCTGACACTGGTATCACCGCTCCATCGGGGACTGACACTGGTATCACCGCTCCATCGGGGACTGACACTGGTATCACTGCTCCATCGGGGGCTCACACTGGTATCACCGCTCCATCGGGGGCTCACACTGGTATCACCGCTCCATCGGGGGCTGACACTGGTATCACCGCTCCATCGGGGGCTGACACTGGTATCACCGCTCCATCGGGGGCTGACACTGGTATCACCGCTCCATCGGGTCTGACACTGTATCACCGCTCTTTCGGGGCTGACACTGGTATCACCGCTCCATCGGGGGCTGACACTGGTATCACCGCTCCATCGGGGGATGACACTGGTATCACCGCTCCATCGGGGGCTGACACTGGGAACACCGCTCCATCGGGGGATGACACTGGTATCACCGCTCCCTCGGGGGCTGACACTGGTATCACCGCTCCCTCGGGGGCTGACACTGGTATCAACGCTCCCTCGGGGGCTGACACTGGTATCACTGCTCCCTCGGGGGCTGACACTGGTATCACTGCTCCATCGGGGGCTGACACTGGTATCACTGCTCCTTCGGGGGTTGACACTGGTATCACTGCTCCTTCGGGGGCTGACACTCGTATCACTGCTCCTTCGGGGGCTGACACTCGTATCACTGCTCCATCGGGACTGACACTGGTATCACCGCTCCATCGGGACTGACACTGGTATCACTGCAGTAGACGCCCTGTGTCACCCTCTCAGTCGCTGCCCCAGGACAGGGGGGAGCAGGGTCGTCTGTGCGTCTCTTGGACTCTCCCTGTGTCTGATTAGATACTTGTACTGCAGATCGTTGCACCTTCTCCCTGCAGCACATTGCACTCAGCTGACACAAGTGCCCACAATTCGCTCCAATCAGCTGAGGGAACAAGCAGGGTTTAGACCTTTTTTTTTAGCTCCACTTCTCTGTATGAACCTGATGAAATGCGTCGTCCTGTTTGGATGACCTGGATCTCACAGGTTATCGCTCCGGCGCCATCGTTCCCCCAATCACTATACTGCAGTAATGAGGACGCGGCAATCTTATCCTGTAATCCCATAATCCGGGGGCGACAGCTGGTAGCCACCTCATCGCCTCTGCCGACCTCTAATCCTCAACTCTGGTATCAGATGCCGGTTCCTGTCCTCCATTGTCGGGAGTGAACAGAGCCCGGGGGGCTCTAACCTCAGGACCCCTCCCTGGTGTTAAAAAGGGTTAATGATAATTATTCACAGGATAGGATTAGATACATGGCTCAGCAGATGGTATCACACAGGATGGGATTAGATACACAGCTCAGCAGACGGTATCACGCAGGATGGGATTAGATACACGGCTCTGCAGACGGTATCACACAGGATAGGATTAGATACACAGCTCAGCAACTACTTGACCCATATTATATACATTTTTACATATTTACATATATTTATAGGTTATTATAGGTAATTATATCCCACCACCTTTTGAATCCTTAAACTACTTTCCCATATCCTTCCCCTTGCAACCCCCCAGAGTACTGGCCCCAAGTCCAAATCCAATTTGTGGCCCAGTGCTTATGTTCATTACCATAGTCTTTTCAATCTATCTTTACCCAACCCCCCATTTTATTTTTTTTACTTTTTTATTACAAGTTTATTCCACCACCTTTTAAATCCTAAAACTCTCACCCACCCTACCCATCCCCTCACGACCCCCCCCCCCCCCAGAGTACTGGTGCCCAGTCCAAATACTCAGAATACCATAGTCCACCCTACGCAGGGACCAGACTCTTTCCTTTACCTCCCCCATTCCCCTCCACCCAACCTATCTTTACCTAACCCCTCCTTTTTTTTTTTTTATATATATATTTAACTATATAATTAAATATATACATAAATAAATATATACACTATAAACAAGCCGAAACTTCCCCTCCTGAAGGCTCTGGTTCGGTGTCTGTAAACCTTTCTCCGTCTGTTTTACCTTATGTCAAAAAGAAAACAAAATGCTATGTGTACAGAACTCAGCCCATCATCAGGGAGATGGAGTCTGACAGGTCAGGTCACCCCAGAAGACAACCCCCTCCAAAGAGTGGCCGCCCTGGAATCCCCCAGCCTCCCAAACTCCACTGAGCGCACCTTCACCAGGTCATTCAAGATGTGCCTACTTACCTCCTCCTCTGGAAGGATTTTCTGACGCGTCGATACTAGACTCCGTGCGCACCACGTGTGATACCTAACAACTGCGCTAACTATGAATAAAGTGCACGGCTCCCTATTACCTGGGTGTTTAAACGCTCCATAAACCCATTCAGCATAGGAGAGGCTCGCCAACCTATGGAAGCACCCACCCTTTTGTACACTTCTATATTGTAGGGGCAATGAAGCAGGAAATGCTCCATGCTCTCTAGTGCATTGCTGCACCCCTCACAGGGACATCCCCTATCATCGAGATGCCTGAACTTCACATTGCCCCTTACATATAGCTTCCATGGAAGCAACGGCAGGCCACATCCCAAACCTTTAAAGGGATCCTGTCCGAATTCAGAAATCGTAACCCTGCCCTCAGATCCCGACCTGGGCAATCCTTGAGGGCCAATGGTCTCCGAAAATGGGTCGACAACACTCTCTCATCCAGGAATTTCCTGGTGAGAGTCCTTATCTCCACCCTCTCCAGACCCCATCGGTGGATAACCTTCAGAGTCAGGGCAACATAAGCCGGGAAATACTCGCGTGACCTGCAGAAGATCTTCACTTGACCCCCCAACTCCCATTCCTGGAAGTAAAGCTGAAACCATTCCCAACAGGAGACCACCCACTGAGGAGGGCCTGCATTCCACATGCATGCTACGTTGATCTTAATAAAGGTGTTCGTTAAGAACACCACTGGGTTAACCATACCTAACCCCCTTAGTCTCCTTGTGTGGTATGTCACCTCTCTCCTGATTAGGTTCATTCTGTTCCCCCATAACATTTGGAAGAACAGACTGTAGACCCGCGGCCAGAGAGACTCGGGCAAAAGGCACACACTGCCGAGATAGATGAATAATGAGAGCAGGAAGGTCTTGATCAAGTTGACCCTCTCTCTTAGGGTTAAAGACCAACCCTTCCACTTGTCCACCTTCTGAGCGGCATTATTCAGCCTGTCCTCCCAATTTTTCTTTGGGTAATCACCCTGGCCGAATTCAATGCCTAAGATCTTTACCATTTCCTGGGGCACAGGAAGAGTGTCCGGGAGATCAAATGTGGAATCCCCTTTTCCCAGCCAGAGACTTTCGCACTTATCCCTGTTGATCCTGGACCCGGAAGCCTCCGAGTAGCTCTCTACTTCTGACATCACCCATCCTGCCTCCACATCAGAGGAGACAAAGACAGTGGCATCATCGGCATAAGCCACTACACTTAAACGAGTTGTCTCCCTACAGAGTGTCATAGGATGCATGAATGAAATCCTCTGTCACTTCCTGGTTTAGACTGACTGTAATTTGCATACAGCTCCGTGGTGTATTCAACTCTGTGTTTTCAGTTGCTAATTAGTTCAGATTAGCTCAGAAGCTTCTCTGAAACTACAAGCAGGACTTTTTATTTGAATCCCTCAAAAAAAAGCCCTAATTAGAGCTGTTTACTTTAGATAAATCTAGCTTTTTACTGCTGCCCAGCACAGAGGCTGTCTCGACCTGTGTGATGACATCACACACTGCTATCAAATAGAACAAACAGCAGGGGGGAGAGCTGTACACAGGTCGGTTACTGACGGAACTGATATAGCCAGAGAGGTGATTATTTCACTTGTATCTCCTTAACAAAAACAGATGAACACAGCAATAAATTTGGAAAATGTCTTTATTTTGTGTTCCCTACAATTTGAAAGCTATTCTGTGTAGTGAGACAACCCCTCTAAGGCAGGTGCCAATGTCCGTGAGGCCATCCTCACCCCCGCTAACGGTCCACAGTCTAGCCTTCGCAAGAAGGGGTCGATTGCGAACGCGTAAAGCAGAGGACTCAAAGGACAGCCCTGACGAACACTAGATGCCACCTCAAAGGATCGCCCGAATCAACCGTTCACCAGCGGAAAAGTCTCAACCTCTTTATACAAAGTCTGTAACCAATTTACAAACCTCACCGGCAGGCCGTATCTTAGAAGAGTGGACCAGAGATATTCGTGATCAACCCGATCAAAAGCCGTGGCCTGATCCAAAGACAGCATGAACCCCTTCCAGTGACCCACCCTGCCCCGCTCCACGGCCTTCCGGACACCAAGGGCTGCACTAATGGCGCTACGACCAGGAACGGAGCAGTGCTGGGTCGGTGAAAGGAGCTGTGAGGCAGATTTTATCAGCTTGTTGAAAAGCACTTTTGCCAGGATCTTCCTGTCCACATTGAGCAGCGTTATGGGACGCCAATTCTCAATCTGGGACAGATCTTTACCCTTTGACAGAATGATCAGAGCAGACTTCCTCATTGACTTTGGCAGAGTGCCCAAGGAAAGACACTCATTTATTACCTGCGTCCAGAGAGGAACCAAGATGTCTTTAAAGGTCTTATAAAACTCCGATGTTAAACCATCGGGTCCCGGGGTCTTCTTGAGGGCTAAGCTCTCAATAGCCCCTTTACTTCTTCTTCTCTGATCTCTCCTGTCAAACCATCAAAAGAGAGGCTTATTCCTGGTTCAGGAATGGCTTCAGCTAGGAAAGCCAAGCATTTTTTCCAATCCAGTTACCCCTGCCCAAGAGATGTAATTTGAAGGACCTAACGATCTCAAGGATCTCTTATCTGGACCATTTCAGAGATCCCGTACTGTCTTTTAGGCCCGTCACCATCTTACAACTCACTGACATCCTGCAGCTTTTGTAGGGATCCGGCGAGTGGTATTTACCAAAATCCCTCTCAAAAACCATGGATGCGTGCCTATCGTACTGACATCTCTTGATCAAGGATTTCACCCTGGAGATCACCTCACTGCTACCTCCAGTCGAGACCAACTGCTCGAATTTCCTCCTCAGACTCTGATACAGGCGGTACCTGTGCAGACTCCTAAGGTTCGAGGTCTGGCGGAAGAACCTGGCAGCTCTCTTTTTGAAAATTTCCCACCACTCTGATTTGCTTCTACATAGGCCCAGTAAAGGTACCTGACTCTGAAGGAAGTCCTCAAAGGATTGTCTGATTTCTGTGTCTTCCAGGAGCGACAAATTCAGCTTCCAATAACCTCTTCCCATGCGAGGGGTCTCTGAAACAAAATCAAACAGTGATTGGAGAATTCTACCTCGACACCGACAAAGGTGTCAAGATAGCCTCCTCCTTCAAATAAAACCTATCTATTCTAGACCTGCACTGACTACCCCTATGGAAAGTGAACCCCCTGTGGCCTGGGGTGTGCCTGATGTGGACATCTACCAGGCGAGCTTCGCTGACTATTCTACTTTACTCGACGCCATCATAAACCGCACCTCTGGAACCTCCAAATCTATGCCTGGCTTTTTCCCTTCCCCCCGGGTCTTTAGCTACCCTTTGGGGTTTCCCGGGGGCAATAACACCGCTCCCTGAAGGTCCCTCCGCCCGGCCTTCTTCTACGTTGTCCTCCTCTTCCTCATCACCTGATGAAGCTGGGTGGCTCTCGAGGACTCCGTACCTATTGGCGACCTCAATCAGAGGGGGGTTACCGTGCCTGCCATGGCCCGGTATCTAGCTTAGGGTTAGGGGAGTAGAGTGATCTCACTCTAGCAAGAGAAAGTCCCCAACTCCCTCTCTACTTCTCCCATTCCTTGCACTCCGCTTCGTGAGCCGCTCTCCCTTTCTGCCCCCATCACTACCTTCTTCACTCCCTGAGTGATAGGAGGCTGCGGTGAGGGCAGTTTCCTCCTCCTCCTCCATGTCTCTTCCTCTATGTCGCTTTCCCTCAGGGTCTCAACTGCATTCGAGGTTGTTTCCGGGTTCAAGGTTAGAGACCCCCCCGGCATGGGTCCGGGAAGTCTCCTCCCTCTCCTTTCGACGCGCCTCCATGCGCCGTATTTGTGCTGCCGTTTTCTTTCTCTTCATCATCGACCCC
Organism: Phyllomedusa bahiana; assembly: GCA_025379985.1. Lineage (NCBI taxonomy): Eukaryota > Metazoa > Chordata > Amphibia > Anura > Hylidae > Phyllomedusa > Phyllomedusa bahiana. Next base: position 12,749 of record JAODAL010026060.1, read on the forward strand.
TCAGCTCCTTCGCCATTGTTATTCTCTTCCTCTGTATCCTCTCCCACGTCCTCCGGTCCCTTACTCTCTCCCATCTGCCGAGAGGACGCGGGGTTGTTGGCAAAGGAACGAGGGCAGCGGCTAAATGGGTGACCTAAGTCACCACACAGGTGACAGCGAATCCTGCCACAGGATGCAGCTAGATGGTCAACTTCCCCACACAATCCACACACCTGTGCCCTACACTGGGCACTGAAATGTGTGGGGTCGCCATTCATCCTCTTATCTTTCCCCCATTACAATCCCATCTTTCCCAATACCACCATGCGTGTTACACCTCATTCATTCCTACCAACCGCCCTTTTCAATCATTCCTGTATTTTTACTCTGATCACTAGAGTTCCCGACATTGTTGAACAGGTCACTTTTAACGGGAAATTTTACCACCGATACAACTTCACACCACCTTTCCCCCCTCACACTTTTAACCGGCTTTTTTCACCACAACCTTCACCACCATACTCGCGCACCACATCCGTCTTCCCCACTTCCCCATTCTCGCTCTCCCTACCCTCATTTCTCTCTGGCCCAGCACTACCGCAGTTTGTTCTCTGTCCCCCACTCTCATCTGCAGGGAGGCTCTAGCGTATGCGGGGTCAGGGGTATGAATGGGGCCGTCTCATCTAGCGGCACACCCCCAACTCCACACATCCTCCCTCAATCTTCCTATCTACTCCACTGCCCTTCATCTCCTGATTTTTCACCTGATTGAAGGTTGGGTAAATACCAACATTGGACACCTTCCCCCCACCTTTACTTTTTCCCCTTCTCTTTCTTCTTCCCCTCCCTCTCTCTTCACTTGGAAGGTCATGCACCTAGGTTTGTTTAACCACTGGAAGAGGTTGGTGGGTGGGTGGGAAAAAAACCGGAGGGAATCAAACTACATCCCCGCCCCTTTGTCTCCCTCCCTCGGGCACCGGTGCCCATGATTACGGGCTCCAAAACGCACTCCCCTGGGTCCCTCGGCCTCGCTCTTCTCAGAGAAAACCGCTGTGGGGGGATCCCGCTACGGTCTGCCTGTGATGGCTGTGAGGGAATACCAGAGACCACCAAGCCTTCTATAGTCTCCCCTTCCTCCTGGGCCTCCATCTCCTCATCCTCATCCTCTTCAGATTCCTCCTGTTTCTTCCCCTGTTTCATCTCTCTGAATCTATCCTCATTGGATAGTTTCTCCTTAAACATTCCACTGTTGTTGTAAATCAGGGTTTTCTTTAGCTTTAGCTTCCTCACCCTGTCCCTTATTTTCCTCATCTGTTTGGCCAGGTCTTTTCTCTTTTTAGTTGGTACATTTTTCATTTGAAACTTTATATAATCTATTTGCCTGGAAAAAGTCACAATCCCATTATTACATTGCTGGTATTCTTTAAGAAAGAAGGCGATCCAGGCTCCCGTGGCTTCGGGGGAGTCCTTCTCTTCCAAAACCCCCCAGTTTGACACCAGGTCACACACTCCCTTGACCCCGGGGACCAGGGCTGTGGAGTCGGAGTCGGTGCCTATTTTGCAGGAGTCGGAGTCATCATAAAAGGGACCGACTCTGACTCCCAAAATATATAATAAGTTGATCCAGTTAGTTCGATGCAGTGCAAAGAGCAAGAGGAATTGGTTCGTCCCAGTGAAACTGCTCTAATATCTTCAGCCTCATCACATGAGGAGTGTAATTGATGACATGGAGCAGGCAAAGCGCTGCCCCAGTGGAAAAGATTCCGATCCCATGACAAACAAATTTCAGCAAAATTTTTCACCTGTTTTCAAACAAGTAGAAGATCAACCATTCATCAAAACTGGCTGTGGCTGAAGCAATTCCTTTATACCCTGACATTGTTAGAGATGTTGCCCCAGTGGTCACCGCTTTGCCCCCAACCCAAGTTAGTGTAGAGAGGCCGTTCTCTAGCCTGGAAATAATGAGATCAGATGTGAGATCATGTATGTAGGATCTGATGGAGGCAATACTATTTCTCAGAACAAATTCAGAGACTCCACAAATGTTCCTGCAGTGTTTTGCATATTTACAATTTTTTTGTGTTCTAAAGTCGTATCCAATAAATATATTTTACACTGACAAGCAAAATGGTAGCAATGTTTTGAACTTGTGACTTTCAGGCTCCATGTCTCTCCATCCACTACAGCTTTGCACATGAGGCTACTGTAACTTTATATACAGTCATCTTACCTATCTTATACATAAATTTTACTTGCAAGTATTTAGCATGTGCTTAGTTCTGCAGATTCTTTCCTGTAACTGCATTGTTACTGTTTTGCTCCTAAAAAATCAAAATGTTAATTTCTATTATTTTGTTAGTATTTGGGAAATCAACCTTTTGGATTTCAGCTCTGCCTGAATCCTTCAGGGCTCTGAATCAGATTCAAGCATATCTTGACCAAAATCTGATCCCAGGTCTCTTCTACACATTCCCAATGTTGGTGCAGACTGGACTTGGATACAAATACAGCTTTTTCTTCAACTCTACCCACAAGTGTTCAAAAGATCAAAACATTGTTATCCTTTTGCTGGTCAGTGTCTGTTCTACCTAAATAGCTTGATTATTGTATCATAAGGTGATAAACAGCCTGATGTTACCATTTAACTACAGCAAAGTTATCACTTAAACATGCGCCATGTATGAGGGAGTCAGGAGTCGGAGGTCGGAGGTTTGGGAAATTGAGGAGTCGGAGTTGGAGTTGGAGTCGGAGTCGGGGCTTTGGCTTGCCGACTCCACAGCCCTGCCGGGGACCGCAGGAATACCGCTCTTTAAGGACATTGCTCCCTGGGAGCTCTCTTTAACCTTATTAAGGATTTTTTGGCTCGATCTCACCGGCACCGTGTCCTTTGCGGTTCCACCTCTGCTGCTGGTGTTCCTGCTGCTCCGCTGCTCGGCCGATGCACCGGCTGCTCCTGGCGGGGAGATTGCGGTGCTGCTGGAACCCCTGTGTTCGGCACTCCCGGCTGCTCCTGCTGCGGTGCTGCTGCTGGGCTCTCTTGGGTCCCATTCTCTAGCGAAATCACCATTGGCTTGGCTGGGCTGGCTGGAAACATGGGAGCGTTCATCACTGGTGCAGGCATCACAAGAGCTTTGACTGTGCAGACTGGCATTGCCTTGAGTGACATCATGGATGTGCTGGCTTGTTGCACTGTTACTGGTATGACCGGTTGCACTGTCTGTGATAGAAGCAGCTGCTGCTGCAGACTCGTCAGCAGGGATAGGCATCCCCTGCCCATTGCACTGTTCCCTGGCCTTGGGCAGAGCAGTCTCCTGCCTGCCTCTGTGTTCAGGGGCTGTATCTCCCACCGACTCTGTACTGACTGTGCTTATCTGAGCTCTGGGGTCTCTGCTCACAGCTTGGGCAGCCCCTGCTCCCTCAGTCTCTCCTGTGGGCAGCCCCTGCTCCCTCAGTCTCTCCTCTCAGGGCAGCCCCTGCTCCCTCAGTCTCTCCTCTCAGGGCAGCCCCTGCTCCCTCAGTCTCTCCTCTCAGGGCAGCCCCTGCTCTCTCAGTCTCTCCTCTCAGGGCAGCCCCTGCTCCCTCAGTCTCTCCTCTCAGGGCAGCCCCTGCTCCCTCAGTCTCTCCTCTCAGGGCAGCCCCTGCTCCCTCAGTCTCTCCTCTCAGGGCAGCCCCTGCTCCCTCAGTCTCTCCTCTCAGGGCAGCCCCTGCTCCCTCAGTCTCTCCTCTCAGGGCAGCCCCTGCTCCCTCAGTCTCTCCTCTCACTGCAGCCCCTGCTCCCTCAGTCTCTCCTCTCAGGGCAGCCCCTGCTCCCTCAGTCTCTCCTCTCAGGGCAGCCCCTGCTCCCTCAGTCTCTCCTTGCTGGAGGTAGCGGGGGAGGTGTTGGCAGATTCCTCCCCAGCAAGGACTTTTGTCCGGGGCAAAAAGTTGAGACTCCCGAGCCCCCCATGAGCGCCCCCGGGGGCTGGGATGCTTGTATCAATCCTGCAGAGGAGAGAGACAGCTGCCCTGCTCCAAACTCCACCCTCTGACTGCTAACTCCGCCTCTTCCTGACACCAGGTGTGCACAGCATAGGATTGGATACACAGCTCAGCAGACGGTATCACACAGGATAGGATTAGATACACAGCTCAGCGGACGGTATCACAAAGGAGAGGATTGGATACACAGCTCAGCAGATAGTATCACACAGGATAGGATTAGATACACAGCTCAGCAGACGGTATCACACAGGATAGGATTAGATACACAGCTCAACAGACAGTATCACACAGAATAGGATTGGATACACAGCTCAGCAGACGGTATCACACAGGATAGACTTGGATACACAGCTCAGCAGACGGTATCACACAGGATAGGATTAGATGCACAGCTCAGCAGACGGTATCACACAGGATAGGATTAGATACACAGTCAGCAGATGGTCTCACACAGGATAGGATTGGATACACAGCTCAGCAGACAGTATCATACAGGATAGGATTAGATACACAGCTCAGCAGATGGTATCACACAGGATAGGATTAGATTCACAGCTCAGCAGGCGGTATCTCACAGGATAGGATTAGATACACAGCTCAGCAGATGGTATCACACTGGATAGGATTAGATACACAGCTCAGCAGATGGTATCACACTGGATAGGATTAGATACAGCTCAGCAGATGGTATTACACAGGATGGGATTAGCAAGGAATAAAGAAAAATAGGACCGGGCGCCCGTCCGTGGGAAGAAACCCTCGTAATTCCAACGTAGGGATAAGAATACATTTTATTCCGTTAAAAAAACTAAAAAAAATGTCCTTAAGACAAACGCAACTTGCATACCGCGTTTCGTGCCAATAAGGCGCTTCCTCAGATGCTATAGTGCCGCATACAATAAGCAAAATCAAACAGAGTTTATATACAAAATAACAGAGCACATCATTGGTGTGAGACCTGGAACGTATCATGGTTCTTGTTAAAACTACAATCATAGAAAGACCTATCGGGACATTTAAAAATGGGAACTAGAATAAAGAGGGAATGCCATTGGATGACAGAAAAAGAGGGAAATTCAATTGAGCCAATGGAATGAAAGGCTCTTTTATTACTTCCCATTGGTTAGAAGAAAAAAAAAAAGGGGAAAGGTTTGTTTAAACCAATAGGATAAAGGGCTTTACCATTACTGTGTAATTCTATGAGGAACTTGAATCCTATCATGGAGAATGTAGAAAAGGAAGGTGCAAAAAAAAGAAAAGTCCCGAGAATAACGATTAGTGGAACCCCGAGGGGAAAATAAAACGAACCCATAATAAGGCCTGAGACTATAATGTGGTTAAAAAAAAAAAGGCGCCTTTACATAAGATCGCTATGAAGGATGCGCTTCATCTGAGAGGGGCGCCATGACGAAAAGTACGTTCATTTAAAACAGCGTGACTAAAACCACAGTATGGTCATTAATCCAGTATTGTGTCTGTTACTCTATTAGTGTATATATAAAGTCACATTAGTGGGACTTGACTACGTGAGAACGAGAACATTGATAGAATTACTAAGTGTGACGGTGAAAAAGTGAAAGGCCGCACTGGAAACTAGATAACCAATGGCCGAGCTCGATACAGAATTTCAACCAATGGGAAAAACAAAAGAAAAAGAATGGACGTACAATTCTTTTTCTTTTTCTTTTGTTTTTCCCCATTGGTTCAAATTTTTATGTAACATAGAAGCATCTGAGGAAGTGAGGTACAGGCACGAAACGCGTCCTGCCCGTTACTCTGCAATATTGGGGCTCACACCTTAATATTTAATGGAATAAAATTTATATTTCTATCCTACGTCTATCTCCACGAGGATTATTACCAAGAAACGAGCGCCCGGTCCCTTGGTTTTTGTTGCTATTTTCCACAGGATAGGATAAGATACACAGCTCAGCAGAGGGTATCACACAGGATAGGATTAGATACACAGCTCAGCAGAGGGTATCACACAGGATAGGATTAGATACACAGCTCAGCAGACGGTATCACACAGGATAGGATTAGATACACAGCTCAGCAGACGGTATCACACAGGATAGGATTAGATACACAGCTCAGCAGAGGGTATCACACAGGATAGGATTAGATACACAGCTCAGCAGACGGTATCACACAGGATAGGATTAGATACACAGCTCAGCAGAGGGTATCACACAGGATAGGATTAGATACACAGCTCAGCAGACAGTATCACACAGGATAGGATTAGATACAGAGCTCAGCAGACGGTATCACACAGGATAGGATTAGATACACAGCTCAGCAGATGGTATCACACAGGATAGGATTAGAATAATGCAAAAAATGCGATGGACCGGGCGCTCGTCTTTGAATCAGACCTCGTGGAGGGTACCGTTGAATAAAAACTTATGTTTATTCCATATAAAATGCAAAAGGTATTAACCTCAGCATAAAACTGCAACACACACAACGCGTTTCGTGCCCTGAACCGGCACTTTCTCAAATGATACAGTGTCACATAACAAAGACTACAGAAGAAAACACTTATTTAAAAAAGGGAAGGGGTCAAATTGATTGGTCCCACATTTTCCCCCCAATCACCCTTTTTTTGAGATCTTAAAAAAAAAAAAAAATTCCCCGGGAAAAGGGGAAAAACAATAAAAAATTTTTTAAAATTCGGGGTTTGGAAATGAGTTTTAGAAATTTGGCTAGTTGAAATGGGGGGAAATTTTTAAATTGCCCAAAAAAAACACGGGGGCTACCCCCTCTCTTAGATTTCTAGGGGGAAGTAAAAAATCCAATAAAAAAAAGTAAATGTACTGGGCCTTGTTGGTTGAACAGCGGGGGGAAAAAAAAGTAAAAAAAAAAAGGGGTTAAACACCCAAAACAAAGATCTTTTTTTTTTTAAATACAATTTTTGTACTGTGGAGAACAGCCCGGCTCTATTTTGCATAAGACAGCCGTGCGCTCCCACCCTTTTAAGGACACAAAAACAAATGTGCAGGTCTTGCGGTTTTTTTGTGAAACCCAAGGGTTTGAAAAGAGACACTAAAATATGGGGGCAGGTCTTGCTGCATTTGTTAAGCAAGGGTTTGCTGAAAGAGACACTAAAATTTGCAGGCTTGCTGCATTTTAAAGGCAAGAGCTTGCGGAAAAAGGGGAAACCAAATTTTCCCAAAAAAAAGGGAAAAAACATAAAAAAAATAAAAAAAATTGTTGCAATCGAACCTTTTGTTGGTGTGGGAAAAACAAAAAAAATTTAAAATTAAAAAAAAAAAAAAAAAAAAAAGGGGGGAATAATATAGGGGAAAAATTTGTATTTTTTCCTGTTTTCTTTCCCTTTTTTAAAGGGGGACTAAAAGGGTAAATTTTTTAAATGGTTTTTAGAAAACTCTAGTCGTGTATAATTTTTAAAATTGTTTAGGGGGGGGACCTACCCCCAATTCTTCATTTTGAAGAAAGAAAAAAAAAAAAAAAAAGGAGAGAAAGGGAAACCGCCCCTTTTTTTCCTTGGTGAAAAGCCCGCCCAGGAAAAAAAAAAAAAAAAAAAAAAAAAAAGGGAGGGAAAAAAAAAAAAAAAAAAAAAGAAAAATTTTGGTGACTATTGTAGAAAATCGAAAAATTGGCCCAAATTTGCAAATACATAAGAAAAAGGGTTAGGGTGTTTTAACAATGTTTTCATTTAAAAAGGACAAAAAATGTTGTCTTAATAGAAAGGGAAAAAAAGAAAAAAATTTTTATAAAAAAGGGAAAAAAGGGGAAAACTTGAGATACAATTTTTTGAATAAAAATTTCTTAGAAAATTATTTTTTAGGGCTTCTTTTTAACCCCTTTTAGGATTTTGGTCTGAAAATTTAAACACCAAAAAACTTCCTTCCTTTTAGTATCTAAAAATCTTTTAATTGGCTTCCAGGGGGCCATGATCAATGGGTTTTGTATTGAAAGCTTTTTTTGGGTTTTTTGGCCCAGGGGCCCTTTAAAAAGGGCAAAGCCCCCACTTGTTGTTAATCCCCTTTTCAAATTTCAAGCCCTTTCCTTTTTGGCGAAAGAGGGCAGAGGGCGAGGGGGCCCTTTCCCCACATATTGGATTTTTGCATTCGCACGGGGATTATATATCACGAATGCACTTTTAAAATTTAATTGATATTTTTTTTTAAAAAAGGAGGCTTTAGTATTGTTTTAAGGGAAACCCCAAAAGCTGTTAAAATAGAAGCCAACATAGACATAAATTTTTTTCCAAGGGGCTCCCCCCCCAAAATTTTTTTCAGTCAAAAGTTTTCTTTTCTTGGGGCCCCCTTTTTAAGCTTGGAGCTACCATATTTTTTAATTAGGTGCTCTTTCTAAAAATTAAATTAGGCCGTTCAGGATTACTTTCTGTGGGGAAAAGGGTCTTTTTTTAAAAATTTTCCAAAATTTTTTTCAGTACCCCGTTTGATTTGTAAAAAAGGAAAAAGAACAGTTTTTGGGTTTAACCCAAAAAAAATTTTTGGGGTGATCAGGAATGATTTCTTGCTTTTATTGGGGGAATTTTTTCTTACTTTCCTTTTTTTAGGGGCTAGACAATCTCTCTGTTTTCCAAAAATGCAATTCTTTTCGCCGCATGTTTAATAGTATGAAGGATAACCCTTTTTTTAAAAAAAAGTTTTTTTTTTAAAAATTTTTGCTGTTTATTGCACAAAATCAGTTCTGAACAATTTTTTTGTTTTTTTTTCTATACTGGCCGGGACGGTATGTTCCCCCAATCCCCCGGGGCTATGGGGGGCACTGTTTTTAAAAAGGAAACTAACTATTAATATCGACCTTCCCGGGGAAAAGGGAGCAGTTTTTAAAAAAAAACCCTCCTGTTGGAAAATTTTTTAATTTTCTAGGAATTCAATTTTAAAAAATCGCGGGGTTTTTTAAATTTGGGTTTCCCCAATTATTTTTTATTAGGTCCCAGGTAAAGGATGCATTTTAAAACCCCCAAGGGGCCCTTTCCCAAAAGAAGAAAGATATCTTATATCTCTTATATAGACGTACATGATCCTGAAAAAGGGTGGGGTGGGTATATAAATTCCCCAAATTCCCCAAGACCCCCATGAAAAAATTCGCCCTAAGAGGGGGCTACCCGGTCCCCAATTTCAGTACCCTTTAAATCCTGTAGGGGGGCCAACATATTTAAAAAAAATTTTTTGTTAAAATAAACCCCCCATCCTGCTAAGATAAACTTTTTTTGTGCAAGGGGCAAAAACGTCTTTGGGACTTAAAATCCTTTTTACAGTAAGCCTAATTGGGTGAAAAATATTGGTTTTTAGGGGGCCCCCGTGCATCCATAGTTTTGAAGTATACAGTTATTTGTAGTTTTTTTTTTCGGGTAAAAGTTGTATTAACTGGGCCCGGGGTCCTTTAAATAACTTTGGGAACTTTGGGAAAAACCCTAAACTTGCAAAATACAAGTCTATTAAAAGCACAGGTTTTTCTAGTAGGGGGGGTTTATCCCGATATTATGGGGCCCGGCCCCGGTGGTGCTTTAGATTTTTTTAAAAATTTTTGGTAAAAAAAAATAAAAAGGGCGTTTTTTGGGTTCTTTAATGTTAAAAAAAGGTTTTTTTCTTTTTTATTTTATAGTTTTCCCCCATTAGGCCCCATTTTGCAGTGGGTTTGGGGTTTTTTTTTTTTACTAGTTTTAAAAAGGGTTTCCCCCAGGCATAAACCCCAAAGTAATGCGGAGGGCAGGAGTAATTCGTTTGAGCTTCTTTATGATACCACGAGCGGTCCCTAATGACCCCCCTCCCCCCCCTTAAGGGGGGCGGATGGGCTATGCTATGATTGTGTTGTAATGTTTTCAAAACTTTAATTTTTTTTCCCCTTTTTTGAGATTTGGAAAAAAAGTTTTTCGTTTTTTAATTTCGATAAATTTTTCACCACTAAATCTGGGGGAAAGTTTTTTAAAATGACCCCCGTTAAAAAGACCGGGAAAAAATTTTGGGTTTGTTTTGAAAAACTATTTTTTTATACTCGTTGGAAATTTTTAATGTTTTTCCGGGGTTGGATTTTAAAAAGAAAAAGTCGTTAGAGTTAATTTCCTGATTTGTTTTTGTAGATCTATAAAAAAGATAAAGGGCGGGTTTTTTTTATTTGTTGGGCCCCAAAATTTTTAAGCCCCCTTTATAAAACACTTCCCTTCCCCTTTTTTTTTTTTTTATTTTTGGAAATATTATAAAACCCCCCTTTCTTATCAGATCGCTATCATTTTCAAACAAAATTTTTTTTTTTATTCTTTCTTTTTTTTTTAACGGGGGCCTCCCCGGGAGCCTTTGTCTTTTTCTTTTTCCCCCCCTTGGGGGGGGTTGGGGGGTTTGCAGTATGAGGCTCTCTTTCTTTTATTTTTTCCCTAAAAAAATTTTGGGGGGTGGTGTTCCCCTTTCCCAAAATTTAAATTTTATTATTGTTTTCATTCAGATTAGTTTAATTTGGGTTTAGGTATCAGTAGTCTCATGGGGAAAAAGAGAAAAACCCAAAGGGGGAAATTAAAAGGAAATTTTTTGATTCATACATTTTGGGTTTTTTATGCTCTTTTTTAAAAAATTTAAAGCATTTCGTATTTTTTGGGGCCCTTTTTCCAATGAGGGGGGACGTCTTTATTGTTTTCCTTTTTTGTTATTTTGTGGAAAAAAAAGCTTTTGTTTTTTTGTGGGGGTGTCAATCATAAAGAAACTGGGGAAAATTTTTTTTTAAACTGAGATAATTGTTCCCGGAAAGTGAATTTCCAAAAATTTGGGGATTTCAGGTATTTTTTTTTCCCTAGTAATTTTAAAACTATTGGGGGGAAAGCTTCCTTTATTTACTGTCCCTTTTTCTTGGGATAATGTGTTCTGAGAAAGCGGTTCCAAATTAGGGATTACAGGTACCTCAATAGGTCATTTTAGATCTATTGATGGTGCAAATTCCTTTATTGTGTTTGTCCCTTTTCCTGACACTTGACATTTTGTTTCTGTTTACAATCGAGGTAGTGAAGGTTTTGGCTTGCTCCCAATTCTAATGTGGGTTTGTTGGGGCATTGATTTTCGGGAAATTACCATTTTCTGATGGACCCTTGTGATTTTCTAGATTGCTCTCCTGAATTTCCCGGGGTGAGATGTCTTTGTCAACATGATTGATATGTTGTTTTCTGATGTTTTCCCTATATCACTAGTCGTTATTCTTTCCTTTATTTTGTATTTGTTTCTTTGTTATTGTGATATTTGGAATTTGAAAAAATTTTCCTTTGGATCTGAAATTAAAACTTTTTTTTATCCGTCAAAGGGGATGGGTCCTTTTAAAAGGGGAACCCATCCCTAAGGGTGGCCCTTTTTTCTATGACCCTTTAAATACTTAAAATTCCTAGAGTGGGCCCTTTGGTTTTAAATCGTTAGGAACAAATTTTGGTTTTGGGGAAATAACCCGAAATTTTTTATATTTTATTGGACTTCCTCTAAAAAATTTTAAATTTTTTTTTCGTGTAATTAAATTTTTCTCAAATCTATGTTTCTCATTCGTAAACCTTTTGGGTTGGAGTTTTTTAAAAAATCAGTATGTGTTTTCATATTTTTTAAAAATCCAAAAAAATTTTTTTTTAAAATCCCAAATTACAGTTTAAACCTAACAAGAGCAAAACTTTTTTCTACAAGGAGAGCAAAAATTTGAAACGAGAAATTTTCCCTAAAAATACCCTGCCATTTTACAACAAACGGGGGGTCTTTTGGGGAAGGTAGGAGACTTATCAATGCAAAACCCCTTTAAAGGGAATTAAATTAAGCTTCATAAAAAAACGACATAAACTTTGTATCTAGTTGGGGTTTTCAAAAAGGATTTTTCTTTTCCAATTTTTAAAAAGATCAGTCAATTTTAGTTTGTTCCTCTTTGAAAAAATTTTAAAATTATCTTCCGTGTTTGCCCGTTGTTCTTGAGGTGCGGGTCCTCCCCAAAAAAGCTCTTTTAGCAAAAGTTTCCCGCATTACAAAGGGGGTTTCTTAAAATAACCCCTTTGCTGAGACGTGGCAGCCCCCCCTCCCGAACAAAAGGGCCCCAGATACAAAGGTGCCCCAAAAGGAAATGTGCGGGAAAAAAAAAAAAAAGGGGGGGAGAGGGCCCTCTAAAATAAAGGGATCCATCTTAGAAAGTTAAAAAAAAACCTGAAATAATTATTAGGGTGCTCACCTTTTGGTCGTTGTGCAAAGTATTTTAGAGGAAACAAAAATCATAAAAAACCCCCATGGGCCCTGTCGAGCCTCGAGAAAACGGCACCCCTTTATCCCCCCCTCCAAAATCCAAAAAAGATGGGGGACGGTAAAAAACTAGAATAAGGGCACAAAGGGCGTTTAACCGGGGGGCTAAATCTTTGAATCCCCCTCGTGGAGGGAAACCGTTAAAATTAAAAACTTTATGATTTTTTTCCCAAAAAAAAAGCAAACGGTATTAACCTCACCCATAAAACTGCAACACCCCACAAAATGCTTTTCCGGCCCAAAAACCAAAACCACTTTCTAAAATTGTTAAGAGCCACAAAACCCAAAGACTACAGAAAAAAACACTTTTTTTAAAAAAGAGGGTCATATCTAAATTGGTACCCCCATTTTTCCCCAATCAGCGCTCTTTTTGGAAATTTTCCCAAAAAAAAAAAAAAACCCCCCAGGAAAGGAAACCCCCAAATAACAAATTTTTAAAAATGGGGGTTTGGGAAATAGAGATTGTAGAAATTTGGCTGGGTTGAAATGGGGGGAAAATTTAAAATTTGGCCCAACCCCCCCCCCGGGGGGAAAAAGAAAACTAAACAAAGGGGCCCTGCCGAGGAGGCCCCTTAAAAAAAAAAAGAAAGAATAAAAAAAAAATTTTGATTGAAAATGAAATTTAAATCCTAAAGAAAAGGGGTTTTATAATATTTCCCAATAAAAACATTAACAAAAGAGGAAAAAGGGGTGTTTTATCAAGGGGGCCCAAAAATTTTTTTGGGCCCCAACAAATAACAAAATCCACCACTTTTATCCTTTATAGATCTACAGAACTAACCCGGAAATTAATTTCCTAACCGGCTTTTCCCTTTTTAAACCCCAACCCTAAAAAATTTTTAAACCAAAACTAACGAGTATAAAAAAAGTAGATATACAAAACAAATCCAATTTTACCCGGCTTTTAACAGGGCATTTCATAAAAATTTTTTTCTCAGTTTTTTAGTAGGGCCCGAACTTCGCAATTAAAAACGACCAAAAATTTTTTCCAATCTAAATAAAGGGAAAAAATTAGCTTTGAAAACTTTACAACAAAAACAAAAGCAAATTCCCCCCGACCCCCCGATAAGCGGGGGGGGGTTTCATTATGGCCCCCCCGGGATAAATAAGAAGCTCAAAACAAATTTCCTCAACTCCGCATACTATGAGGTATCCCTTTGGAGGACCCTTTTAATCAGTGAAAAAAAACCAAAACCCAAACTGTTTAAATTTGAGGGCGCAATGAGGGAACTATAGACATAAAAAAAAAAAATTTTATTTAAACATTAATGAACCCAACACCCCCCTTTTTTATTTTTTTTTCCCAAAAATACATAAAAATATCTCAGCACCACCGGGCCCCCCCATAATATCAAAAAAAATTTTCCCCAAATAGAAACCCGGGTCGCATTATATAGACTTGTATCTCAAGTTTAAAGTACCCCATTTTACCAAGTTTTTTTAAAGGGGAAAGGGGCCCCTTTTTTAAATACAACTTTTATCCAAAACTAAAACTACAAAAAAACTTTTAAATTTCCCAACTAAAGAGGGTCACGGCGCTCTACACCCAATATTTCTCACCTTTGGGCGGGAACTGTTAAAAAGGGTTTTAAAGTCCCAAAAAAACGTTTTTGACCTATCAAAAAAAAAATTTTTAAATTTTAAGCAGGTTTGGGGGGTTTATTTTAAAAAAAAAAAGTTTTTTAAAATATGAGGGCGCCCCCACAGGCAGTTAAAGGGTAAAAAAAAAGGGCCCCAGGTACCCCCCTTCGACCCCCAATTTTGTTCAGGGGGGCCCCTTTTCAAATTTGGGAAATTTTTAAATACCCGCCCCCCCCTTTTTTCGGGAATCAGGGTACGCCCTATACAAAGATATTTTAGAAATCTCTTCTTCTTTTGGGAAACTGGCCCTTTGGAGTTAATGCTTTCCCTTTTAATCTCGACCCAAAAACCCAATTTTTGGGGGTTACCCAAATTTACTAAACACAGCGTTTTTTTTTTAAAATTTAAAAATTCCGGATATTAAAAAATTTTCAACAGGAGGGCTTTTAAAACGCTCCCCTTTTCAAGAAAGGTCGAAAATAATAATTAAAATCCATTTTAAAAAGGCCCCCCAATAAAACCGGGGATTGCGAACTTTCCCGTCCCGGCCAGTAAAGAAGAAAAAGGAAAAATTGTTCGGGAACACAAAATTTTTCCAATAAACAACAAAAATTTAAAAAAAAAAAGGGTTTTTTAGAAAAAGGTTACCCTTTCATCACTATTAAACGATGGGGGCGAAAAGAATTCCCTTTTTTAAAACAGAAGAATTGTCACCCCTAAAAAAAAGGAAAGTAAAGCAAAATTCCTCCAATAAAAGCAAAAAACAACTTTTCCCTGATCACAAAAAATTTTTCTTTGGTCCCCCCAATACTGTTTCTTCTCTTTTCAAAATTTAAAAAGGGACTTGGGCCAAAAAATTTTGGGAATTATAAAAAAAATCCTTTTCCCCCCAGAAAGTAATACCTGAAAAACCTAATTTAAAAATTTTAAAAAGAGCAGAAATATAAAAAATATGGGAGCTCCAAGCTTAAAAAAGGGGGGCCCCCAAAAAAAAGAAAACTATGACTAAAAAAATTTTTGGGGCAGCCCCCCGTGGAAATAAATTCATGTCAAAGTTGCGCTTTTTATTTTTAAAACTAGTGAGTTTTCCTCTAACAATACTAAAGGGGTCTTTTAAAAATTAAAATATCAATTTAAATTGTAAAAGTGCATTCGGATATTATCAAACCCGTGCGAATGCAAACCCAATTGGTGGAAGGACCAACCCCCCCTCTGCAAACTGCGCCTAAAGGGCACAGGTCCTTTTATTAAAAAAAGGGGGGTATACAACAGAGTGTTTGGCTAAGCTTTTTTGGGACCAACCATGAAACCCAAAAACCAAAAAAGCTTTCAATCAAAACCCATTGAACAGTACCACCCGGAAGCCAATAATAGATTTCAGATACAAAAAAAAGGAAAAAGGGAAATTTTTTGGGTGTTTAAAATTTTTAGACCATAAATCCTAAAGGATTAAATAACCGTAGAAACCCCCTACTTTTGATTTTTAAACAAGCAATTGGGATCCCCAATTTTTTACCTTTTTTTTTTTCTTTTGATAAAAAATTGGGTTTTTTATTTCTATTTTTCCCCTTCTATTTAAACAAAATTTTAGACACATTAAAAAATGAAAATCCTTGTTAAAACATCTAACAAATAATACATATGTTTTTCGCATGGGCCAATTTGCATAAAATTTTATAATTTGTCACAATATCAAATTTTTTTTTTTTTTCCCTGGGCAGTCTTTAAAACCAAGCCCCAGGGGGCTTTTCCCTTTCTCCCCCTTTTTTTTTTTTTTTTTTCTTTTTTTTTCTACAGTAAGGAAATCTGGAGTCCCCTTTCCCAATCACTTATACATATTATACACGGGCAGAGTTTTTTTCCCAAACCCGGGCCCAAAAAGAATTCACATTTTAGTCCGTTACAAAAAGAAAAGAAAACAGGGAAAGAAAAAATTTTTTTCCCAAAAGTTATTTTCCCCCTTTCCTTTTTTTTTTTTTTTTTTTTTTTTGTGTAGATATAATCCCACACTACCAAAGGGTTTGCATGACAAATATATTTTTTTTTTTTTTTTTGTAAAAATATGTTTCCCCTTTTTTCTGTAACGAATTTTTCCCCTTTTCCCCCGCAAAACTCCCTTTCTTTTTTCAAATGGCCCAAAACCCCGCACTAAATTTTTGTGTCTCTTCCAAAAAAGCCCCTTTCTTACACAAAAGCAGCAAGACCGCACCCTATTTTTAAAGTCTCTCCAGCAAAGCCCTTGCTTACACAAATGCCCCAAGACCTTTCACATATTTTAATGTCTCTCCAGCAAGCCCTTTTCTTACACAAATGTAAGCAAGACCCGCACATAATTTTTAAAGTCCCCTCCCCAAACAACCCCTTTCTTTCACAAAAGTTTTCAAGAAACCCGCATATATTTTTGTGTCCTTTAGGGGCTCTTTTTTTTCAAAAAACGAACAAACCTGCATATATTTTTGTGTCCCTTAAGGCCGGGGAAAGCACGGCTGTCTTAAAGCATAATAGACGGGATCTCGTTTCCCCCACAGTACAAAAATTTAATTTTTAAAAAAAAATCTTTGATTGATTTAACTTTCCCCCCCGCTGTTTAAAACCCAAACATAGGGTTAAATACATTCTACTTTTTTCATTGGATGTTTTTCTTTCCCCCTAGAAAACTATGAAAAGGGGGGTAGATCCTTTTTTTTATTTTGGGGGAATTTTAAAATTTTCCCCCCATTTCAACTAGCCAACTTGCCCACAATTTCTTTTTTAAACCCCCCGATTTTAAAAAAATTTTTTGGCTCTTTTTCCCCCCCCTGGGGAGTTTTTTTTTTTTTTAAGAATCGCAATAAAAGCGGCTGGGGAA
The DNA here is from genome assembly GCA_025379985.1 of Phyllomedusa bahiana. Classification (NCBI taxonomy): domain Eukaryota; kingdom Metazoa; phylum Chordata; class Amphibia; order Anura; family Hylidae; genus Phyllomedusa; species Phyllomedusa bahiana. The sequence continues at coordinate 29,384 of JAODAL010026060.1, forward strand.
CAAAGTACCAATTTAGATATTTAAACCCCCCTTTTTAAAAAAAGTGTTTTTCTTCTTTTGTCTTTGTTATGGCACAGTAACATTTGAGAAAGTGCCGTTCGGGCACCCAAACACGTTGGGGTTTTTTGCGTTTTTGCTGGGGTTTAAAACCTTTTTTTCATTTTTTAAATGGAATTTTAAAAAAAGTTTTTATTTAACGGTAAAACCCCCCACGAGGTCCCAAAGAAAGATTCAAAGAAAGCGCCCCCGGGCCATCGAATTTTTTGCATAACCTATCCTGGTTTTAAACCTAGCTTCTGGTGCTGTGTATCAAAACCTAAACCTGTCTTTTCCAAACCCGCTGGCGCGTTTTTCTAAAACCCCATCCCTTTTTTAAACCAAACCGCTGGGGGTTGAGTATCTAAGCCTATCCGTGTTAATTTCCCCCCGCCCCGGGGTGTTTTTCTAAGCCAAACCTGTGTTAACCCCCCCTTCAGCGATGTGTAATCTAAGCCTATCCTGGTTATCCCACCTTTCCGGGGCTGTGAAACCCAACCCCATCCTGGTTTTTTCCTAAACCCCTGGCTTTTAGGAACTAAGCCAACCTGTGGGTTTTCCTACCCCCTGGCGTTGAGTAAAAAAAGCCAAACCTGTTTTAACCAAACCTTTTTGGCGTTTTAGTTCTTTAAACCAAACCCCGTGTTATCCTACCTGCTGGGGCTGTGGATCTAACCAAACCGGGGGGTTTTCCAACCCCGCTGGTGCGTTTTAACTAAGCCCATCCTGTGTTTCCTACCTGCTGGCGTTTAGTATCTAAAACCTATCCCGTGTTATCTTACCTTCTGGTGCTTTTTAAAACCCAAACCTAAAAAAGTGTTATCCTAAACCCGCGGGGCCCGTGTAACTAAAACCCCTCCTGTGTTTTCCTACCTGCTGGCGTTGAGTACTAAGCCCATCCTGTGTTTTTCCCCACCTGCTTTTGCGGTAAATTTTGGGCCCAACCCCGTGTTTTTCCCTACCTGCTGGCGCTGTGTAAAAAAAGCCTATCCCCGGTTTTCCAAACCCCTGGTGCGGGGTCCCCTAACCTATCCTTTTATCCCCACCCGCTTTGGGGTTTGGGGATCTAAGCCTTCCTGTGTTATCCAACTGATGGCGGCCCGGGGACAAGCCCAATCCTGTTTTAAACCTACCTGCTGGGGTTTATAAACCTTTAAGGGCCAAACCTTTTTTTATCCTACCTGCTGGTGCTGTTATCTAAGCCCATCCCGTGTTAACCTACCTTCTGGCGCTGTGTATCTAAGCCTAACCGTGTTATCCATACCTTTCTGTGCTGGTATCTTTTGCCAAAAACCAGTGGTTAAACCTACCTGCGGCTTGAGTATCTAACCAATCCTGTGTTATCCTACCTGCGGCGTTGGGGATCTAACCTATCCTGTGTTAATCCCACCTGCTGGGGCTGTGTATCTAAAACCCAACCGTGTTTTTCATACCTGTTTTTCCCGGGGTCTTGTTTGGGATATAGGATGTTTACTGTACACACCGCATACTCCCCGGGTACTTTTGAAGCATGGCTTGGCCGGCCCTGAAATTCTAAAACCGGTTTCCGACTCCCTAGACTTTTTCATGCCCCTTTTCTTCCCGGGGCCCCAAATAAAAAACATTGGGGAAACCATCCCGGGGAAAAACAAAGCTTTCCCTTAAGCCAAAAAATAAAATTTTAAATTTTTTGTAAATAAAAGGGGGCTTGCAAAAAAGGGGGTCTAAACCCCTATAAGGTCACTGTATGGTGGTAGTATACAGTCTGTGGAGCCTGTGTACACTGGTGTCTACCACTATATGGTCATTGTATGATGGAAATATTGGTTGTAGTGTAGTGGTTTATGTTCAGGCACAGTTTGGCGTTATCTCCCAGCTTTCCTGGATGCTGAATAGGTTCTCCAACGTCTAGGAAAGCTGGGTAACAGCAAACCCTTCAATTAGCTTTCTTCTAGAGCCGTTACATGGTTATAGTGGGCGTGGCTTTTGTAAAGGGGTGTGACATATTGTGAAAGGGGCGTGGTAATGCAAATTGTTAATGGGGGCGTATTCAGGTTTAGTGCCTGGGGCAGCACGACCTATAAATACAGCCCTGACTTTGGGCACAACTAGTCTGTTTTTATTTAGGAGTGTATGCACTTTGGTTGCCAGCAGTTTAAAAATTGATGGTTGTGTGTTGAGTTATTTTTAGGGCACACCAAATATACACAATTATACAAACTGTACACTGACTACTTTACATTGTATCAAAGTGTCATATCTTCTTTGTTGTACTATGAAAATATATAATACAATATATACAAAGATGTGAGGGGTGTAATCACTTTTGTGAGATACTGTAGGTCTAATATGACCCAGCTGCTCATGCAGTTACCTAGCATGGCCTGCATATCTGTTGTATACACAATGCTCATTTAGTGCTGTATACACAGCGATCGGGAAGGCAGGAACAGTAATAATCCATCTCTGCCTTCTCAGTGGAGAGCACAGCTAATGCTGATAGCCACATCTTTACTATCACCGCTGTAAACAGTAGTTATCAAAGCTGCCCCTAGATGTCATCAAAGTGAGGGGTTGCAACAAGTGATGGAGGGGCATCGGAGGGGATAAAGTCTGTGCAATGTGGTGTTACATTTAAAAGCAAAGCTAGCATTAAACACCTTGGAGGGTGAGCTCAAGAAAACAGTCATGTCGAAACTGGCTTGTCAGAGGAAAAGGTTTGAGCAGATCCTTAATCTGTTAGAAGATTTGTATGGGGACGTGTCATCAGAGCCTGTGCTGCAGAACCACTACTTTACTGAACACCAGCAGGAGGAGGAAACACAGTCACATTATACCAATGCAGGAGTCAGTGGCAATGTTGCAGAGAAAGGAAGAAATAGGCCTGGTCTCCTTTACCATTGTGGAGTTGCTGCTGAAAGACCAGTTTGTAATGTGCCTAAGGACCTCGTCACTGAAGAAAAATCTTTAAAAGCGGATCAAGCTGGATACCCATCTGTCCCTGCATCAGATGTTAAAGTATGATTTTATGCTGGAAAAAGAAAAACAGGTGGAGACCCCTTTGGAGACGTTATTTCCAGTAGTTGCATCGGTCAGTGAGAACAACCAAGAGGTTGGAGGAGATGCTCAGATGGGTAGAGGAGAATTTAAACAGGCTGAGGAATGAGTGAGTACCATGGCATATCCAAGCAGCCTGGCATTGATTCTGGAAGATCCTAAAGCTCTACCCAGCTGGGGCACCTGTGATGTTGGGAGTCCAGTAGAGAGAGGCACCTGGCCATAGGCCAAGTCCATAAAGAAGGCATTTCTGAAATTTAGACTGGAATGTCCTGCAGTAAAAGGGCACATTGCAGGGACTGGCACTAATTTTCGTCCCGTGGTTTATGATGTAAGTATCATGGGTTAAAGCACCATTACTAGTGTAAAATTCAATGGAGTGAAGATAAAGCAACTGATAGATGGGGTTACAAGTGACACTAATGTTATGCAATTACTAAACTTAGTGCACCTGGAAAGTGTGGCCTAGGTACAGTGAAGGGATGCCAACAATAAGCCTGCCCATATCCTGGTAGTTATGCAAGTGGAAATTGAATTATGGGGGCATAGCAGGAAGGAAAAGAGACTGTAGTAATGCAGGAGGATATACCCTAGAGTGGGCATGAATGTTGTTTGAGAGTTTGACAGGTTAATGGCCAGTGAATTAAGAAATAGATACCGGAGAGAATTCCAGAACGGGGCCGGACTGGAGGCGGATCCGGAATCGGGGGAGGCCCCACATGACACGGTGCGCCAGCCCCGCCCCCTCGTGGGACAGGAGCGCCAGAGGAAAATCAGTGGTTGGTCCTGCTGCGCGCTGTCCCAGACATCCAGCCCCTGTGCGGTTTGTGTGGCTGAACAAAGCATGTCCTCGATGGAGGAGCTGTTAGAGGAATTGAGGCGGGCGGCGGGTGACCGCGGGCCGGAGTGGTTAGCCTCTCAGGTGAGGTGGATCCTTGGAGAGGGTAGTGGTCAGGCCATTCGGTACGGCTCCCCTGCTTCCCCTCCACCCTGGCCCCTAGGAGCAGGGCACGTCCTCCCTGTTGCTTTACTCCAGATGTCACGCCGCGGACCCACGTGCGCCACAGGAGCCCCTCTCGGGACCCTCCAGGCTGGGTGGCGCGGCCAGTGGCTAGGTCGCATGCCGCCCGGTCTGAAAGGAATCAGCACAGGCGAGCGGGTCCTACAGTGCATGGTGGGGCCCCTGCTGGTTCGGCTGGGGGTTCCGCCGGGGTGCTTTCATCGGTGGTTTCCAGGGTCGCGGCGGTTCCTCCCGGCAATGTTCTGGTTGGGGGAGCTGCCAGTCTATGCAGATAGAGGGCTGGGCGGTCTCCAGGCGGTTTGGAGCCACCCAGGGAATCGTTGAGCAGACGGCAGTCCGCTGGTCTTTCCTACTCTGCTACATTGGTTTTGGCGCATTCCACCCCTGGGGGTGGCTCCCCGCAGGGTTTAGCGGCGAGGAGAGGATCGCTTGCTTCGGTGCTGAGCGGTGTGTCCCCCAATGACGAGGCCTCCCGGTCGTCCATTGGCGGCCTTCAAAGAGCAGAAGTTCTGCAGGGATCCGAGGATGCGACTGGCAGGGTCACAGCACCTGTCCAGTCCGGTGAGTATGGGTCTGTGTCTTGTCCGTCGTTTTTTTATAGGTCTCAGGTGGCAGGGGTAATGGCAGGGGGGCCCGGGTCCGTGACTGCGGTCAGTGCGGGCGTCGGGGTACTGGATTGGCAGGAGCTAGTGGGGATATGCGGGAGTGGTTGGCCCACTTCCTGCTTCCAGGGCTGGCGGGAGAGCCGGCGGTGCCTGCGGCGGCCTGGGTGCCTTCATTGTTTCCTGGGTCAGGTAGCGGGTTCGGCTTGGGGGACAGGGCTACTTTGGTCCCCACAAAAGGGGTGTGGCACTAGCGTTATGGTGTTGGTTCAAACTGAAAAGGATCATGGGGATTCGGTGTGGCTGGATGATAGGACTAAAGGGGATGTATGTGTATGCTTTGAGGGCCCCCTTGGTGCCCATTTAAAGAAGGAGGTGCGAGAGAAAATCTGGCAGGTTGACTATGTAGAAATATTTTTCCTGCTTCCCCTTGAGAAATTTAATTTAGTCATGGGGAAAAGGGATGACAGTAAGAAGGAGGAGGAGGAGAAGCGGCGGTGGCTCTTGATTCTCCAAAAATGTGCTAATTGGTCGCAGGCGTTCGCTATCTTAGCGAATGTGTTAGGCGAGAAGGCCCCGGAAAATTGCTCTGGCCTTTTCTGCTATTTGGATTCCATCGGGGAGGCGCATAGGGTTTATGGCGGGCAGGCGTGGTTAAGGTACGATGAGCAGTTCCACCAGAGGAAGGCAATTCGCCCGTCTATTCGGTGGGACCAAAAGGACATTGGCCTATGGTTACTGGTTATGGTCCTGACAAGGTACGGTCAGTCCTTTCATGGCGGTTCGGGGGTACCGGCCAGCAGAGTGGGGGAAGCGGGTCAGGTGCTGGAGGAGGCAGTAAGGCGGGGGTTTGCTGGCAGTTCAACGATGGCCGGTGTCAGTTCGGGAGCAATTGCAAGTTTAAACACAGTTGCTCGGTGTGCAGTGCCAGCTCGCACGGAGCCTCTCGCTGTTTGCGGAAGGGAAAGGGAAAAAGTTCTACTCCGCCGGGGGGAGACACCAGTGAGAGTAGCTGTGATGGAGGAGTATCTAAACAGATTTCCTGATCAGGGAGCGGCACAGTTGTTGAGGGAAGGTTTTGATTGTGGTTTTCGGATTCATGCTCCGGAGCACGAGGTTCCGTTCACCACTAAGAATTTGCGTTCCGCGTTGTTTCATCCGTCTGTGGCATCAGATAAGTTGGAGTGGAAGGTAGCTTTGGGTAGGATGGCGGGGCCGTTCTCGTCCCTCCCGGTGCCGGATTTAATCGTTTCACCTCTGGGGTGGGTGCCAAAGAAGGAGCCGAATAAATTTCGGTTGATCCATCACCTGTCCTATCCCAGGGGTTGTTGTGTTAATGACGGGATCGATCCCGATCTTTTTTCAGTTGAATATGCCTTGTTTGATTCGGTTGTTCAGTGCGTTTGCATTTATGGGGGCGGGGCAAGGAATGGCTAAAACCGACATTGAGTCGGCTTTTCGGTTGTTGCCGGTACACTCGGACAGTGTTCGGTTGCTGGGTTGTTTTTGGAACGAGTTTTTTTTTGTTGATCGGAGCTTGCCGATGGGTTGCTCAATTTCGTGTTCGTATTTTGAGAAGTTCAGTTCCTTTTTGGAATGGGTGGTGTGGGATGTCTCCGGTATTTCGTCAGTTATCCACTATTTGGATGACTTCTTGTTTGTTGGGCCGGTGGAGTGGAGGATTTGTTCGGTGGCATGGGGGCGATGCAGTGGGTCTCGGAAAGGTTCGGGGTCCCGTTGGCGCCGGATAAGACAGTCGGCCCATCCACTTGTCTCAGCTTCTTGGAGATTTGCATCGATTCAGTTGCAATGGAGTGTCGTTTGCTCGAGGACAAATTGTTGGCCCATAGGACCGAGTTGGAGCGGGCTCTTATGTTAAGAAAATGACGTTACAGGAGTTGCAGTCCTTGTTGGGGAAGTTAAATTTCGCCTGCCGTATTATTCGGAGATTGGCAGCAGCTACTTCGGGGGTTTGGGCTCAGCATCACTTCATTCGGCTTTCTGCGGAGTTAAAAGAAGATCAGAGGGTTTGAGAGTCCTTTTTACAGAAATATAATGGACGGTCGTTGATTTTGGAGAAGGTGGTTAGAGATTGGCGAATTGATTCTAGCGAAGTGGACTTCGTTTAGAATTTCAGGAAAACTTCGGTTCTGTACGAAGTCGAAGTTTGGGGTAATTCGCGGGAACAAAGTGTGTTTTTAATTGATAAAATGGCTGCAAGCACATAGCGTTACATGGGGCAGAGAACTCTGGGAGGAAGAAAGCAACATTCTCAATGACGTGCAGAAATGAAGCCAATCAGAGATCGGAGGGATTCTGTGACATCACCGCACTATATAAGTCCGGACGCGACGCTGGCAGCTCACACTCCTCTCTCTTTGCCAAGCTGTAGTTGCTGCAGCTGCATTAGCTGAGATCTCACACAAAAGATATTACTTTTATACAGCAATATTTGGGGGGGTGTCACAGCTTTTCTCAGAGACTTCTCCTCTTCCGTTCTAATTTTGATTTTGTGGGGCATTGGAATTGAAGTCCAGTGTGTGTCCAATTCAGCTGCATATACATTTTAATGCTATATGGTCAGTTCTGGAACACATTGAATATCCAAGGGTTATCTAAGCCTGTATTTGCTGTTGTATTCAGTAAAAGAAACAGCGTTTTTACAATCCACATACCAGTTAATTTTTTGCTGCTCATTTCAATTGCGCAATTTATATCCAAACGTTACTTAAGCGTGTTTGTGCTATTGTAGTCAGTAAAATAAACGGTGTTTTTCAACGCCAAAGACAAAATTTTTCCTGTTGATTCCTGTAGCATAATTTATATCCAAAGGTTAATTAAGCGTGTTTCTGCTTTTGTAGTCCGTAAAAGAAACTGTGGGCGACATGTATGATCGGGCTTTACGCCTGTTTTTTGGCGTATACTGCGCCTCCTGGCCCGAATCCCGCTGTCGGATGCAGGGATGTGGTGTTAGGCGCAGCGTTTGCCACTTTCAGCTGCGCCCCGCATGAAGGGGCGGGCAGTGGGCGCGGTTTAGGCTGGGGTAGGCGTTCCGGGGTGGGACGCGGCCCGCTCGAAAACTCCGAGGCATGTACGATGGCGAGTCGGCAAAGCGAGGCGCAGTGCAGCTCTCGGCAGCTCCGACAGGCAGACCTGTTTTTTTTTGGTCTAAATGCTCCGGCAGAGGCGAAGTGAAGCAGGATCGGAACATGTGAGGAAACATAGAAAATCGCTACACAAATCTCGGCGCTCCACGCAGCAGGAGTATGATTCAGAAGAAATCACCTTTATAAAGGCGGAAAACAGTGTCAGAAAAGAGCTGAACGTAAAAAATAAACATAATTAAAAAAAAAATCACTTTCCTAAACTCTAGAACGGCGCAATATCAAGAATTATGATATTGTAAATTGCCGGGAAATACAGTAATTCAAATTCTGAAACCTATTCTCATTGGTCGGCATAAACCGGCCAATCAGAATAGGAGCGACAGTGAACCATTAAAACCTATGGGGAATGATTGACCAATCAGAATCAAAAGTGGGACAGTTCAAAATACTGTAAAAATGCTGAAAAGAGGTGATTGGCTGAGCTAGCGGGGGCTCGGCTAGCTCAGCCAATCAGAATAGGAGCGACAGAGACCCATTAAAACCTATGGAGAATTATTGACCAATCAGAATAGGAGCGACAAAGACCCATTCTAGTCTATGGAGAAGTTTAGACCAATCAGAATCCACGGCGGGATAATTCAAAATACAGTAAAAAGACAGAAAAGAGCTGATTGGCTAAGCTAGCGGGGGCTTGGCTATCCCAGCCAATCAGAGCGCGAGCTACTTCTCCCATTATAGTCTATGGAGAGATGGGCGCTCTGAAATCTCGGCGCTCAGCGCCGTGCGGCATGAAGTATTAATAAAAAAATTATTTTTATTAAATGTAAAACATTATCAGATAAAGAGCCGAACCCTTCTTTACAAATAAAGCAGTTAAAAACCCGAACAACGCGTTTGTCGCCGAGACCGGCGCTACATAGGGAATTGCAATAGAGAGAATTGCCGGGAAATACAGTAATTCAAATTGTTTAAGCTATTCTCATTGGTCGGCAGAAGCCAGCCAATCAGAATAGGAGCGACAAAGACCCATTATATCCTATGGAGAAGTTTGGACCAATCAGAATAGGAGCGACAGTGGCCCATTCTAACCTATGAAGGAGTATTAACCAATCAGAATAGGAGCGACAAAGTCCCATTATATCCTATGGAGAAGTTTGGACCAATCAAAATCAAAGGCGGGACAGTTCAAAATACAGTAAAAAGACAGAAAAGAGCTGATTGGCTGAGCTAGCGGGGGCTTGGCTATCCCAGCCAATCAGAGCGCGAGCTACTTCTCCCATTATAGTCTATGGAGAGATGGGCGCTCTGAAATCTCGGCGCTCAGCGCCGTGCGGCATGAAGTATTAATAAAGAAATTATTTTTATTAAATGTAAAACATTATCAGATAAAGAGCAGAACCCTTCTTTACAAATAAAGCAGTTAAAAACCCGAACAACACGTTTGTCGCCGAGACCGGCGCTACATAGGGAATTGCAATAGAGAGAATTGCCGGGAAATACAGTAATTCAAATTGTTTAAGCTATTCTCATTGGTCGGCATAAACCAGCCAATCAGAATAGGAGCGACAATGTCCCATTATAACCTATGGAGGAGAATTAACCAATCAGAATAGGAGCGACAATGTCCCATTATATCCTATGGAGAAAAATTGACCAATCATATTCAAAGGCGGGACAGTTCAAAATACAGTAAAAATCCAGAAAACGAGCTGATTGGTTGAAGCGGCGGGGGCTCGTCCAGCTTAGCCAATCAGAGCGCGAGCTACTTTCTCATAGAGTTCTATGGGTAAAAGAAATTCTGAGCGCGCTCTGTGATTGGCTAAGTTAAAAGAGGCGCCGTTATTTGGACCAATGGGGAGAGCGAGCGCCTCTAGGGGTTTTTTCTAATGCAATCTGAAATAAAACTGTACATGGCCGAATCAATTATAACACTACAGAAGTTGTCCTGATGTGTATATAAAATGAATAATAATATGGGGGTAAAGAAAAAAAAAATTAAATCAATCAAATCATGTTTATTTCTTTATTTTCGTTGCACCCATACTATTGATCCTTGGCTAACGAAAATAAAGAACACTGAGACACTGGGACACTGAGGACTCACACTACTATGTGAGTTCCCTCTATATGGAGTGACACCAACTCCCATTTATGAAGAGAACCCCTCTGATATCCCTATAGATTGGAGATTCAGATGGATATGTGGTATTTGACCCACTGAGGAGTCCTTGAAATAGGACGAAACACGTTTGGGGTTATTCTAGCGCAGTTTTTTCTTGTCGCCCTATTGATTGAATATACCATTCGGGGTCAATTGGTGCAGATAAGTATTGGCACTTTCTATATACCCTTAGTTTATGACTTTATTCCTGGTCTGTTTTGGGTGTTTTTGTGGTATTTTGATGGGGTTTTTCCCTGTCTTATACTATAGTGCTGTAAGCGTCTATTCTTGCGCTTTCTATATATCTATACTATTTGGTTTACCTATTGTTATTCGCCTCCTCCTTTTTGTTATTGACTCTAATCGCCGTTGGATAAATAGTAATTATAGACGGCGCTCTAAACAGGGTATAGTGGAGGAGATTTCACGGGGTCGCCCTTTTCAGGGCGAGTTCTCCGTTGTGTTAGATATCTTAGGGTGTCCTGTATAGGAAACAGTTTAGGTTTGTTATCCTGTTATTATCTGTGTAAGTATCGTTTTAGACTATATATGATTAAAAGGTATGTTTTCAAGGAGTAGTTATTTTTTGTTTGTATCTTTATCTCTATTCCTATAGTCCATATATGCGGGAAGTTTTTGTGATTTAGCTGTATTGCGGCCCTAGTTTTTTTCAAATAGCCACGTTGTACGACAATTCTGATAGAAACATTTTCTAGCAGTTGTTTGTCATTGCTGCAAAAAACTCAATTTCTCATCCGTGTAACTTCTGAATAGTTTTATTGCGCTCATTGAATCTCAGTTTGGTGCAGATAGCGCACTTGTATAATATTTTGTTGAAAACTATTAATTCCTAGTCCTACTGGGCAGTTGTAAATCCCTGGGACTGAAGGCAGAACACTGTTGATTTTGTCTTACGGTTCTTCCACCAGGGCCGCATTTCACAGGTATTTGCTAGAAACAATTCAGTTTCTAATCCTAGTTGGCTGTAGGAAATAGAGGGATTTAAAGAATGCTGTGATTTGCCATCTTTCAATAAGAGACTGTCAAAAAAATCTTCCATACCTTCTTACATTATCTTTCTGTACATGCAGCGAAATGCAGGTGGTAAGCGAGCAAAGAGGGGTGTAGGACATGGAGGTAGAGGTACGAGAGAAGGTGCTCCTTCCAGTGTTGGCGAGACAACACGCAAGCCAGCGGATCGTCGGTTGCAGGACCGTCAGGCATGTCATCGCGGGTCGTTGCCCTGTGAATCTCAGTAACGAACAGCGTCGCCAATCTGTTCTTCAGTGGTTAATGCAATCTGCATGCTGCGGTCCAGGACAGTTATAGTCAATGTCCAGTTCAACTAAAATGGTGGTTCAAAGACTTCTTTTTCTGGCACTTTTTAATCTGTAGGTCATGCAGGTTTGGGGCTCATGCTGTGGCCCAGGACAGATATAGTCAATGTCCAGTTCAACTAAAATCATGGTTCAAAGACTCCTTTTTCCGGCACTTTTTAATCTGTGGGTCAGACAGGTTTTCGGTTCATGCTGCTGTACAGGACATGTATAGTCAATGTCCAGTTCAACTAAAATGGTGGTTGAAAGACTCCTTTGTCCGGCAATTTTTAAATCTGGGGGTCATGCAGGTTTGGGGATCATGCTGTGGCGAAGGACAGGGATAGTCTATGTCTAGTGAAACTAAAGTGGTGGCTCAAAGACTCCTTTTTCTGGCACTTTTTAATCTGTGGGTCATGCAGGTTTGAGGGTCATGCTGTGGTACAGGACAGGTATAGTCAATGTCCAGTTCAACTAAAATGGTGGTTCAAAAACTCCTTTCTCCGGCACTTTTTAATCTGTGGTTCAGACAGGTCTAATGGTCATACTGCGGTCCAGGACAGATATTGTCAATGGCCAGTTCAACTAAAATGGTGGTTGAAAGACTCCTTTTTTCGTCACTTTTTAATCTGTGGGTCAGACAGGTTATAAGGGTCATACTGCGTTCCAGGACAGGGGTAGTCAATGTCCAGTTCAAGTAAAATGATGGTTACAATCATACTGCCTTCTGGCACTTTTTAATTTGTGGGTCATGCAGGTTTATGGGTCATGCTGTGGTACAAGACAGGAATAGTGAATGGTCTGTGACTTTTTTTCTGTGACTTTTATAACCTAAGTGTATTGCCTAAGATGTAGCACGTATACAGTTTACTGTTGTGGATGTTAATTCCAGCTTCTCCAGCCCTGTTTGGGTGTAAGAATGAAGGTGTTGTTTCTCTCCCATAGACTTTAATGGTCATCAGCGATAATCTATTATCGACTATCGGATATCGGCATGATAATTGACGATATCAACTATCGACCCGATGACGATAGTCAACATAATCGCTCATCACTAGTCAGGATAAGAGAGCGTCAGCTTGCTCATCAGGCAGCGGAGTCAGCAGGGTAGCAGCAGTACGAGGTCGGGAGCGAAACGGCCACAGGGTAGAAAACCCGCTTCGCAGGTCCAAGAAAGTAGCAGCACAGGGGCTCAGGGAGGCAGCGGCGATAGTAGTCACTCAGTGCAGAGCGTTGGCGGTAAAATCAGCTACTCGGCGGCGTGGCAGTTCTTTGCTAAGACACCGGAGGAGCCAAATATGGGTATATGTAGAACCTGTGGGCAGAAAGTACAGCGTGGCCAGGGAGATAACGATGGCACCACGGCCCTGCATCAATACATGCAGCGTCACCATCCGGTGGCCTGGGAGAAACGTAGCTTAGATGTGGTGGTTCATCCTGCCGCCGCAGCAACAGCAGCAGAAGCAGCGCCCAGTGGCACTCATGCCATTGCAGCCAGTCAAGGCTCCACCACCTCTGCAGAAGGGAGCTGTTTCTCTTTGCCATCATCTCCCAGTCCAGATGCTCCTGCTCCTCGCTACTCATGGCACCAGCAGTCGTTCACGAGGTGATTGCAAAGAGACAACAGTATGTGTCCAACCATCCTAAGGTGCAGAAGCTGACCATGCTCCTGTCCAAGTTGTTGGTACTGCAGTCCCTCCCTTTCCAAATGGTGGACTCTGCACCATTCAGAGAATTAATGGCCTGTGCCGAGCCGAGGTGGAGAGTTCCAAGCTGTAATTTCTTTTCCAAAAAGGCAGTACCAGCCCTTCACAAATATGTGAACAAAAGGTTGGACCAGTCCTTGAGTTATCGGTTTGTTCCAAGGTGCAGGGCAGTGGGGATCTGGGGCTGTAACTACGGTCAGGGCCAGTACATGCCTTTACGGCCACTGGGTGAATGTGTTCCGCCCAGCCACACCCAAAAACTTGGACAGGAGACGCCGCTTCTCCTCCACGTTGTCCATACTGCTGCTCCTGTGCCAATGTCCGCCCCCTTTTTCCTCCTTTCCCCCACCACCACCACCATCTCAGCCTCCAAAGAGTGCTCCATCATTTCCACATGTGTAGAGCACAGCAGTGTCACACAGTTCTACACCTGGCTTGCCTCTGCAAGCAAAGTCACACAGGGGAGGAACTGCTCCGCGTCATGCAGCAAGTAATCGATGTGTGGCTTTCTCCGCGCCAACTGCAAATCGGAACCATGGTGACGGACAATGGGAGGAACATGGTGTCCGCGTGACGGGAGGGGGGCCCAGCGCCTGCAGGGCGCACTGTTAAATTTGGGTTTGGGAAAAAAGGGGTTCCTAAAGTTTTCCCAAAAGATTTCAGAAGATTTAAAAAAATGGCCGGGAAAAATTGATCACTTATCCTTTCCTAAAAACCCAGCCCCCTCCTCGAGTTGCAGCGGCGAAAGGCCCCCCCAAAACACACGCTGAATCGATGTTTCCCCCCTTGGAATTCCGCCTGCCATTTTGGGAAAGCTGTTGAACAGAGAAAGGCCATTAAGATTTTTTGATGATCCAGGCGGACAGGAATACTCCCCTGTGAAATTTGATGTCAGCCAGTGGCAGCTCATGCGTGAACCTGTCTTTGCTGAGGCTATTTGAGGAGGCCATTTATTTGTCGTTGCGGACTACGGGAAAATAACGTATTCCCGCTTCTGTCCTGGAACAGATGCTAAAAAATCTTTTGGGCAGGGGATGGGACGTGGCGACTCTCTCGGGCCCATGAGTCCAGTGGGGACTGAATGGAGGGGGGGGGAGGGGGGAATTGGGCACAAGCATTGTTTTGTGAAATGAGTTTTTTTTCTACCCAGGTGAAGGGCAGGGAGCGGAGCAGCTGGAGGAGGTGATGGGAGAGGAAGACGGGAGTGACCTGAAGCCCGTGGCGTATAAGTGGAGATGGGGGCAGGGAGTCCTCAGGTATTGTGCAATGGCCGCAGCATGTTTTTTTCTGGTAGTGACAGCCAAATAGTCACCACCGGAAAGGGATGACTTCTGGTCTCCCCCTATTGGCCCCTTTGCTACGGTAAAAAGGGGGCCCTTTTTTTCCCAGCTCTGAGGGGGAGGAAAAACTAAAATTATAAAAAAATCCTTAGTCAGTTGGGCTGCCTTGTGCGGCACTCCATCCTCTGCAGGTGTGACGGGGGGGTTCCTCAGCGTCCTTTTACACTGCCGCGGTGCGTGGGAGGTTGGGGGGTGGACCCAACACCATTTCCTCAGCGCAACCAAAGTCTGGAGTCGCTGATGAGAGCTTCCTTCACCCCCCTAGTGAGGAGGGCACCGCCGTGCAGCGCGGGGCCTGGAGCGACCTAAAACATAGGTGGTGGCCCTACTTGGGAACAGAAAATCTGCCCCCCCAATTTAGAAGATCCTGGACTCTGGGAAACCCAAACTGGATGTGTGGCCGCAACTTCCCGAGTTTGCAGGGGGAAAAAGCTGCCCGGGGCCGGGCCCGTGTGGGGGCAACAAGCGGGTGTTCGTGCAGTGGGGGTATCGTTACCCCAAGGGGAAAAACCTTGCCCATGGAAATGTGGAAGACTGCCCTTTTGTAAAGATTTTCAGGCGTGGATGGGGCCAGGATTTCCACCCCCCACTCCCTTTAGGGCGGTTCATCACCCATGACGCCTCCCTTTGGGGAGAAATGGTCTGGGTTCAAATACCTGCCTCCCAATTCTGTGCTCCCACCCCCTGATGCCCACATTTGCTGCCAGTTTCTCCATCTGCCTACCACCTCTTTCCCGGGGGAGGGGTATTTGCCACCCACCTCCCACATTCTGTCATTGTGCCACTCTTGCCCTTATGCTGTGCTGTGGTCTGCCGTGACCTCCATACTCTGTCATTGTGCCACTCTGTGGCCTACTCCTGTTTTTGCCCCCTCCAGAATGATTTTGCCACTGTTACTTTGCTGTGCTGCTGTTGTGCCGTCACTCACATGTGAATTGTGCCACTTCTGCCCTATGTGTGCTGTGGCGTCCCCGTCCCAAACTCTTGTCATTGTGCCTTGGGGCCTACCCCTGTTTTTCCCACCCCAGAATTTGTAATTGGCCTCTCGCTTAGCGTTGCTTTCTCCTCCCGGGACCTTTACCACTGTCATTGTGCCCTCTGTGGCCTTCTCCGTTTTTTCCACCCCCAAAATGTCATTGTCCCACTGTTGCCTCATGCTGCTGGGGGTGCTGCCGTGACCCCCAACTCTGTCATTGTGCCATTGGGGCCCTTTCTCCTTTTTTTCCCCCCTCCGAATGTCATTGTGCCACGTTGCCCTATGTGTGCTGTGGCGCTGCCGGGGCCCTCCACCTTGTCATTGTCCCACTCCTGCCCTCATTCTGTGCTGTTGCGCCTCCCTTGACCTCCACACTTGTCATTCTGCCACTGTGGCCTACTTGTTTTTGCCACCCCCAAAATTATTGTGCCACTGTCTGCCTAAAGCTGCTGCTGTGGTGGCCTGCCCTCCACCCTGTCTTGTGCCCTCTCTGACCTCATCTGCTGTTTTGTGCGCCGTAACCCCCACCCCTGCATTGTGCCCTCTGTGGCCTATCCTGTTTTTGCCACCTCCAGAAGGGCCCACTGTTGCCCTTGCGCTGCTGCTGTTGTTTCCCTCACCTCACACTGTGTCATTGTGCCTTTGTGGGTACTGATGTTGCTGCACCTCCAGTTTTGTCATTGTGCCACTCTGGGGGCCTATTATGCTGCCCCAAGGACGCTTTTTCTCATGGAAACCCTGTGGTTTCTGTGCTGTTTCCCCCCCACCATCTATGCGTTGCTTTATTTGGTTTTCCCCTTCTTTTCACCTTCAGAAGGAATGGGAAAGGGTAAGATTGTCTAGCCAAAGCAGGGGTGGATAAGAAAAAAGAAGAATGCAAAAAATCCCATTTCTGTATCTTGTTTTGGATCACTCCCGTTTTTTTTTTGGCTTTGCATTTCTATGGATTATTGCGATTGAAAGCAGAGACGAGGATGAAAGGAAAAGGGCAAAATGTCAGGACGTCAACGCAAAATTACTGCCGACCCCCCTTCCCCCTTATTTGGGGGGGCCTCTAATGTTAGCTTTTAACGAACAGGTTTTGTCAAAACTGTACGGTTTATCGGTGATTCCTGCTTAGTTTTTTGGTCAATTTTGCCCTTAAGTGCCCCGGGAAATTTAAGGGGGAAGCGTTCTAATAGCGGCGGCAGTCTGTGCATGCCATTTAAAAAACAGCTTTGTTTGAAGACCCAACCAAGCTCCCCCTGCATTTTAAGCATGGACAAAGTCTTCAGCACCCAAAAGGCTCTGTGCACCCAAAAAAATGCTGTTTTTTTAACGTTTTCCCGAAGAAATTCTGGACTAAACGCATTATGTCGAAAATTCGCAAAGCGGCGATCAATTTCTGAGAATTCCCATTTTTAAGGGGGTGTCCAATGGGGAGGTTGAAATTTATTTGGATGTGGCCGGGGGGTTGGTTTTGGGGCGTCGCACCAGGGAAATTTTTGTTGGGACCCCGGCCCGAGAGTTGGGGGGGAAAAGGGTTTATTCGGAATTTGGCACTCCTAGAGTTGTTCCCCATTGTTGTTGCGGTAGAGTTGTGGGGGTGATGGCTGGAGAATCAAAAGGTGCGTTTTCATTGCAACAACCTTGGTGCGGTGCAGGCCATTAATGCGCAATCGACGGCGTCTCCGCCGGTGGTTCGTTTGTTGAGGAGTAGTGTTGAAAAGTTTGGGTTGTGCTTTGGGGGGTGGCGGTGCACATTCGGGATTCGAAAAGAAATGCGGATTCCTTTCTCGTTTACAGGGGCATTTTGGGACCCTTTGGGGGGGGGGACAGAGGATTGGACTGCCCTCCAGAGCTGTGGAAAAGTGTTTGTCCCGGGGCAGGGCAGGTTGTTTGGACATCCTTGCGGCCGGGTTCCCGGAGGGCTTTTTTAAGCCTCTTGGGAAGTATGGGAGACCTGGTTAAGGGGGCTTGGGGCTGTGGGAGGGCCAGAGGGGCACACTGCGGCACTGTTTTGTTTTTTGGGCCACGTTCATGCAGAAGGGTGGTCGGTCTCGAAGGTCTCGCGTTTTGTGTCGGCTTTAGCGTTTGGTTTTAGATGGCGGAGTTACCAACGATTTTATCGTTGCACAGGCGTTGAAGGGGTATTGTAGGGGGCAATCGTCTCCTAATGGTAGGCACCTGATTGTTTTTAGGTTGCTGGAATTGATTGGGGGTTAGCTTCCATTGGTGTGTTCCACTGAGTTTGAGGTATCGCTGTTCCGGCTGGCTCTTTCGCTTGCCATTTTTGGGGCTTTGCGGATTGGGGAGCTGGTATGCTCGTCTAATAGGGTAGTGGGCGGCTTGTTGGAAGGAGATGTGCGAGAGGTGGAGGGGGATCTGGAGTTCTGGGACCGGAAATCGAAGACTGACCAGACCGGGCGGGGTCAGAGGGTCCGTCTGTGGGGCGGTCCGGGGCTCGGTTATGTGCCCCCTTCGCTGTTATTTGGCTTACAGAGAGGGGGCCTCGGAGTCCGGGGGGCCTGTGCTTCGACATGGGGACGGGTCTTTTCTGCCGCGGTTTCAGTTCTGCGCCGCTGTTTGGGCCTGGATCCGGCGGAATTTGCCTCGCATTCTTTCCGGATTGTGGCGGCAACCGAGGGCCGATATCTGGGGGCTAGGTGCTGAGTCGGTAAGGCGGATAGGACGATGGGAATCCGATAGGTTCCGTTTGTACATTCGCCCGAATTTCATTGGGGTGGACCTGTGAGGCATTGGGGCTCCGCTAGGGGCGGGCTGGGTGGCCTTGGGGGTGGGGTGATTATTTACAAGTTGAAGTCTTTCCGATGGCTCCTTTTTCTTTTCATCCTCGCGTTATTTTTGTGTTTTGTTCTTCTTTTAGCTCGTGGCGGTTGCTTGGTGTGGATTTTCGGCCACTCCTTTGTGCATTCGGGAGCGGAGCGAGCTGCGTTGCGAGTGAGCGGTCTGCAATTGGGGGTGCCTCGTTGCCTGGCGGTGCTCTGGTGGCTAGGTATCTGAGGATTGCGGATAACCCTTAATAGGGCGATTGCGGCCTTTGTTGTGTGGAATGGGGGCTTGTTGTGCGTCATCAGGATCTAGAGTCGGGGGAAGGTGATTTTTGGAGGGGTGACGGTGTGCATTTGAATTCAGTGGGCTTGGACCAGTGGTCCCTCGGCATTTTGGAAGGCGTGGAGTGGGCTTTGGGGCTGTGGGGTGTGTCGCATGCTTGAGGGGTCAGTCATGCTAGCTGTGGCGGGGTGGGGTCCTTGGAGTTTGTGAAAATTGGTGGGGGAGGAGGATCTAATTGGGTCTCCCCTTGTTTGGTGACCCTTTGAGGAATGGTCTGGCGAAGGCGGGGGGTTCTACAGGGCGGTGTCTTTGTGAGCTGGTGGAGAGTTATTAGCCATCTGAGGTGGCTTTTGGTGCCCGGGGGGACGGCTGAGGGTAATGTAAGGAGATTGGAGCAACGGGCTTTCGCCAGACCTACGTTAGCTCAAAGGACCTTAGCCCCATGGTTACAGATAATGTTCAGACTAGTTGGATTGGTTAATGGGGCGGAGGTATGCATGGGTGTTGGTTGCATACCTATGTTTTTTGATTAAGTGTGTTATATTGATATTTGTGTTAATAAAACGGCTGCTGTGGCCAATTCATCCAACCCTGGTCTCTGTGTCCTTATTAAAAGGGGCGGGTAGGAGAGTTGGCACATTTGGTGGCAGCCTGTATTTGGGGAAGGAAGAGGGGGTGGGGAAGGTAAGCGCTGCACAGAGTCATGTTAGTTCCACTTTACAACAAGCCTTTAAATGCTGCCAGGTGGAAGTAGTAGTATAAGAGGTGGTTCAGTCCACGTGCCTGCTAGGCAAGAGGTACTTCTTCCCTTACGAGTGTGTACTACGCATAGCCTGCAGGAATTGTCAGTGCTGTAGAGCCAGTATTATAATTGGAAGGAACGGCAGAGGGGCACTCATTATACAATGTTCAGAAAAGCAGGTTTCTGGTGAGAATAATGAATGTCAACGCATATGATATATTTCTCAAGCCTCAGGAATGGTTAGCGGAAATCCATCCAGTGCAGGAAGTTTAGTTCCTAGAAGAATCAACATGGTAAGTAGTGGAATCTTGCTTTGTTGTAAAAGCAATACAATAGAGTCGGAGATATCAGGAGGTGAATGTAGGTAGTACAGTAAGTAGGTAGGTATATAGGTTCCCCCCAGTACAGAGGTTGCTACTGAGGGTTCCCCAGTTGGTAAGTATATAGGGGCCCCCCAGGAGGTAGGCAGCTATATAGGGGCCCTGGGCACTTGCATCATTTCTTTAGTGCAATTTCTTCTTAATCTATTTAAACTACTACTCAGCCAACAGTCACAGTCTGAGTCTCTAATGGCCTTTGAACAGGCTGTGAGCAACTAGTCATATTGCTAACTTGGTGGGGGTTGAACAATAATCCAAAAAATACATGGACACTGACTTTCTTACAACATTCTCTAAGGCAGGGTTCACACGGTAATAATTGTTGGACGTATTTCACCCGCAATTACGCCGTGTGCTCGGGAGCGGGGGGGGGGGCCTGGTTTTGTCAGACAAATAGTTAATAGTTTAGCTTGCAGTCAGACAGTTGGGTCTGTGTACTACCATTTTTGGATGTACTGATAAGAAAAACTAGGGAGGGTCTATTGGAAACGACAGTATATCGGAAACCTACCTCCACCTATTCCCTCCTCAGTTGGGAAAGTAGTCATCCGATACCGCTTAAATGCGGGATACCTAGGGGGCAATACCTTAGGCGCAGGCGAAACTGTTCAGACCCAGACGAATTTAGATTGCAGGCACAAGGAAATTAGCAAAGGTTTCAGGAGAGGGGATACCCGGACAGAACATTAAGACAAGCGTACCAGTATGCCCTCAAAAGGGACCGTGACAGCCTCCTCATTACCAAGGAATCTAAGGAGACAGACAAAAAAATTTTAGACTAGTGGGTAACTTTGATGGGGCAGCAAAAGCAGTCAGACAAATTATCTCCCAGAACTGGTCGATCTTACAAATGGATAAAGATCTCAAACAGGTGGTTGGGGATTATCCCCACATCACATACAGGAGAGGTAAGAATTTAAAAGACCATTTGGTACATAGCCACTTCACCCCTAAAAAAACAGCCAGGACTTGGCTGAACAACGGTGCGGTGGGGCTTCTTACAGGTGCAGTGGCTTGTGTGGCGTGCCACAAACATTGAAGTTTGGCAAAAGTTTCCATAGTAACATTCTAGGATAGGGAATTTTTAAAATCACTAAAAATTCTTCAACGGTAGATGTAAAGGTCATCTCAAGGACACTTGTCAATGT
The DNA here is from genome assembly GCA_025379985.1 of Phyllomedusa bahiana. Classification (NCBI taxonomy): domain Eukaryota; kingdom Metazoa; phylum Chordata; class Amphibia; order Anura; family Hylidae; genus Phyllomedusa; species Phyllomedusa bahiana. Next base: position 50,009 of record JAODAL010026060.1, read on the forward strand.
GGCCTTGAATTACATTAGTAAGACCTATCAGGGAGTTCCGGAGACGAATTGGGGAAACCCTTAATGATTAAGGAACCATACGGAAACATTATGGCTAGAATGGATGTGTGGTGCACATGCGGGAGACCTAAAGTGTCTAAAATTTACCATCTTGGATGATGTACCCCCGCCACCTAGGGGAGGGAATTGGGATAGGTCCCTCCTACAGAGAGAGACAGAATGGATCTTCAGGCTTAAGACCACTGTACCAGATGGCCTGAATGAAAGATTGGATTTCTGTTGCTTTCTCTAAGCTAAGAAAATGACAGGGGAGAGAGGGGACTGCCTAATAATATGCCCCACTGGTGTTCCACTACATCTATCTGGGTGGGAATATTCCCCCTCTACCCTGGGGTTTTGCCATATTTTTTTTATCCTAATAAAGGTCTTTTTTTTTTTTTGGCTATACTTAGTTCTGACTTACACTCCAGTTACTCTGACTATGTCACCATACGGACGCTTTTAGTTTCCTCAGGACCCATCGTTTGAATTCAACTTATTTTTTTACCTATAATGTATAATATGTGCATATGTGCAATAAGTGCAATATACATACGAGTCCTCACAATGTTCTTGCTTGGGCTTTGTTTCCTGCCATTAAACTATTTGACTGCTCACTGTAGCGCTGTTCACTAACAGTTAACAGCAACGAGATCGAGTGTCCGACGCGTCACTTCCGGTGACGTCATGGGACGCCGGAAGTCCCCGCGACCGCAATATAGAGCGCGGCCGACAAACACAAGTCGGTACACACGCGCTGCGGAACGGACACGCCAGCTAGGATAGCGCCACCTTGGACATCACCCCGTGCAATAGGGGAACCCTAATGAGAGATGAGTACCCTTCAGGATGGGCTCTGGGGTTCTGACTTGGGGGAATATGTCCATATTTTTGCTTCACTGGTCTTCTGATATCTAGCCGAATGGCAGGAGTGGGGGTCTTATAATCCTGGACAAACAAGTGTATGCTGGGAACTATGATATGGATGTTGTATACTAACCCTAATTGCCTATAGTCTGCATGAATATATATATGTAGAATATATGTCAAACTGGACAAGTGAATGCCATTTATTTACTGCCGCCAGGAATCTGGGGGAGTAATAGAAGTTCCATTCTGGATAGATGTGAGAAATGGGAATTTTGACTTGTGTACCATGAATATATATCCTTCCTGAACAGCATTGACATTTGGGAGTGACCATACTCCGTATCGTAACTCCTGGGCATCATCCTAGGCTTTAAATAGAACGTTGACAACACCCATGACAATCACCCCACTCTATAATACTATCTCAGGAGTATTTCTCCTGTATGGTAATAAACTGGTTTCCCCTACAAAGGTCACTGACGGACGTCTAGACCTAATAGACCAGCGAAACATATTACCAAGCTAGACCTTGGTTTGGATTTCTGTCACAATCACGAGTAACACTGAATTCTTATACTTTCTATATACTGTTGACACTAAATGTATGTAAGAAAATTCTTTATCTAATTTTTCTCTTGGTGAGACTTTCCCTTACTGTCCCCTGAAGCGATGTTATTAAGGGTCATCGAAACATGTTGGGACTTTATCATTGTAACGAGTAAGGGTCAACAGTCTTTATAGGGTCAGGATCCGGACGGGACCGCCCTTATCGGGGCGATTATCCTGATTTAGGTCAGGGAATTGGATAGGAGTCAGTAGGCTACACTAGGCTATATTTATAGACCCACACGATTCCCCCCTTTGATGTTTTGTATGTATTTGTGTGTAGTGTTGTATTGGTCTTGGTTTTTTCCTAGCCCTTTTTAACGAATTACATTAAAAGTTAGTTTTTAACACAGATTTATGTAGTTGGGCTTTATTTTTGGGTCTGTGAAGAGCCTGCAGGAGCTGGGCTGGAGGAGAAGAGGGGCCAGTTGGTTACATAGTTAGTACGGTTGGAAAAAGACATGTGTCCATCAAGTTCAACCAAGGGTGGGGAAAATGTTGGGTGTATGTGAAGGGTAGGGAGGACAAGGATTTCATAAGCCCAGCCTCACCACTGGTGAATGCCTGAATACCCAACGGCAAGACCAATCTGCTCCAGTGAAGATCCAATCTCTGATACAGAACGCCTCCAGCAAGGATCCAGATTTTACATCGCGTCTAGCATTTATGCCACTAAATAAGGGTGTATTAGGGCTTATTAGTTATAGGTTCCGGGTGGGACTGTCCTTATCAGGACGATGTTTCCTGCAACTTTAAGCTAGGCAGGTACTAGTGTAGGGAAGATCAGAGACAGTGACCCTTCTCTTTTGTGTGGAACCTTTTTCCTCTGCCTCCTTGGATATATTTATGTATGTATTTTTGTTTTTTTATTATTGTTGAATGTGTATTATATAAGTTGTGATCTGTAATTTGTCTTATTTTTGTTCGGACTATTTATATATATATAATATATATTTATATATATATATTTATATTTGTGTTTGAAGGTTTTATGTATGTGGTGTATACTACTATTGCTCTTTTTAACGTGACTTAGTAAAGGTTACGTTTTATTTCTTACGTCTAGTGATCCAGTTGATATTTTGCTTGACGTACTGTGTGAGCTTGGAGTGGCCTAATCAACCTTGTTCTTATATATCTCAAAATGTAATCAAACACAGGATCTTGGCATAATATAAGAATATATTTCTGGATAGCATCAATTTTTTTTTTTTTTTTTAATCAATACTAAACAAAGTAGAGAAATTAATTTTGTCCTGGTTAGTATTATTCCTTTTAGAAAACACGAACTGCTCCCATTTCTTAGGACGATGCGCATAATATTAGTCTAGAACATGCCTGATTTATGTACTTGCTCTACAGCGGGTCATAAATCAGGCGCATTCTAGCGCTTGTACGACATTTCTGGCATAAGTATACCACTTTGATATACCTGTTCCAACAGTAATGCATCTAGAAATGCCATAGCAAATCTATAATCTATAGCTTCACTATGGTTTTTAGTGCCCCCCCTCCCGCACGCCCCCCAAAATCAGGCGCATTACAAAGTGCCACAGGCGCTATGTAATGGACGTGATAATGGTGTGCAGACCATTTAAAAATGTAGTGAATGGGGCTGTCCCCCCCCCCCATTTCTTTAAATTCCCAACATTTTTTTTTTTTTTTATTTATTTTCCGCCTGATATCGGGCTGACAAGACACCGGATATCTGGCGCAGCCCCGTTCATACATGTCGCCCTTAATGTTAACTATAATTTTTGCCCTATATAGATCTGCATTCGAATAGCCATGTTCCAGCAACCTACACTCACAAACTGGAAGATTTGTTATGGTGTATGGTGAATCTCAAGTAGTAGCATAAAGCAAAGTATTGTCAGATGTAGGCTTTATATACAACATTGTTTCTACTTTTCCCTGATATGTATAAAATGTCACATTAAAAAAAATAAATAGAGTCATAATTCATGGTAAACATGAGATTACATTGTGATTGTTTAGATAATGAAGAATGTCAGAAAACATTTCAGTATCTGCATTCCACACTAAGAGGGTTTATCTATATAATGACCATACCAGAGGAAATTAGTGTGGTATGGACTGGTCAGGTCAAACAATTGCCTTTCCTCCCATTATGCCAAATATAAATTAGCTATAGATGAGCAGCATGTCCCCATTAGACACCCAGAGATTTGAAGAAAACTTCACCATTAAATAAGAAAAAACTATGTTTGAGCATAAAAGACACAATATGCAGGATATACTCTCTTAAAACATCTGAATAACTGGAATATTTATTTAAATTATACATAAGAGTTAGCAAAATCTTATTGTGAGGAATAGCGCTATTATGTCACAAGAAACCCAAACCTAGCCCTTCTTACATGTAAAGTCATTTGCTCCCAGCAAATGTTTTGTATGTTTGATGTAGCCAGACATTCTGCTCACCAGTGAATGACGAAAATCATTCAACCACTCACATAAATGCTTTAATATGGAGAATTCACTAACAGAGTTCAAAAATGGGTCTGGATGAATTTAATAATATAACAAGTTACAGTGACTAGGATTCTGGCGAAAAGTCAGTGATCCAGGAATTTATTCTGATTGCCAGATTAGATTTGAGAAGGAATTTTTCTCTAAAATGAGAACAATTGATTTATCCTGGGGTTCCTTTCGATCAATACTATAGCACAAAAGGCTGTACTGGATGGGCGGTTGTCTTTTTTCAGCCTTACAAACTAAGTAGATATGTTATTCAGAAATGTATTTTTGAAATTTTCAAGATTGGCAGATGAGTGGGGATGTCAGCTCAGAAATAGCACTGCTACAGCAAGACACTAACTCTGTATACTCCAGTAAGGTGGGGAATAGGAGTGCAGAGCAGGTAGAAAGGTGCAATATTTGGGATTCATTATTAGGGGAAACAGACCGGGAAGTCTGCCCCATGAGTGGCGATGTCGTAACAGTATGTTGTTTCCTGGAAGCCCGAGTTCGACATATCGCGGATCGGGTTGACAGATTGCTGGGTGGAGCTGGTGCGAATCCAGATGTCATGGGCCACATGTCTTTAAAAACGATTTCAGGGACTTAGGCCAAAAGCTCAAGGCAAGGACCTTCATGGTAATATTTTCAGAAATACTACCTGTACTACGGACCACACCAGAGAGGCAGTGGGAGATTAGAGAGGTAAAAAGTGGCTCAAAAAATTTGGTGTAGAAAGGGGATTTGGGGTGGTTTTTGAGAACGGGGTCTGATTTCTGTCTGGCTACAGGACTCTGTGCTAGGGACGGGCTGCACTAAATGGGGAGGGTGAGCTGGATTAGGGGGGAGACAAAATGGGCAGGAAGTTGGAGGTATATTTAAACTAGGGATGGGGGGGGATGGGTAAACTGCAAAAAAATAGCCGTTGCAAGGTAGTGAAGATAGAGAGTGGGATATTAGGATTAAAACAGGGGTTGGAGTGGGAAGGGAGGTGTTGTAGCTATAGTTGAAAAGAAGGGAGAAGGAAAAAAAACTGAAAAATCTTTAAAATTGCATGCTGACCAATAACCAGGAGTCTCACCAACAAAAAAGATGAACTAGGAATTTTAATTGCGAAGAAAAATATGACATTGTGGGGATAACTGAGACATGGCTGAACGAAAAGCTACGGAGCCTCTGAGCGGTTAACTTATGGTTCGGGTTACAGGTTTATTTTAGAAGGAGGAAGATCGTTAAACACTGGAAGGGAGGAAGCTGTTTGTTCTATGGTAATAAAATCCTGTTGAAGTCAACACTGCGGGGAAGATATAGATAAGATGAACATGTGGAATCAATTATGGGTAGATATACTTGGGGGATAACTATACTATAATATAATTCTAATAGGAGTCTGCATATGAGGCCCCCATATGTAACATAATGTAACTGAACCCATGGAGATGTACTCCTAAGGCAAATAGCTGAGGCTGTATATAAGATTGAGGTTGTTATAATGGGTGACTCTTTAACTACCCAGACTTAAATTGGGTACTGAATCCTGTTTTTTTTTTTAAAAAATAGCTGTCATAAGGAAACTGGTTTTGTCAATAACTAAAAATATTTTCCTTTCCAAATGTGCAGGAACCGACTAGACGAAAGGCCCTTCTAGACTTAATATTTACTAGTAGACCAGACAGAGTAACAAAGGTTCAGGTTGGGGGGCACCTAGGGAATAGTGACCATAATATAAAAAAACAGGGCTCAGTATTGGGCCCTATCCTCTTTAATAGTTTCATTTATGATCTTGCACATGGATTGCAGAGTAGAATATCGATCTTTGTAGTTTGATATAAGCTCTGTAAAGTAATAAAACACAATGAGGATAATGTGTTATTACAAAGGGATCTGGATAATTTGGAGGCCTTGGCAGAGAAATGGTAGATGAGATTTATTACAGATAAATGCAAGGTTATGTACATGGGGAGGAAAAATCCATTACATGATTACATGTTAAACGGAAAAACGCTGGGTAAAAGTGGCATGGAGAAGGACTTGAGAAATCTGGTGGACAGCAAATTAAACAGTAGCGCCAGTGTCAGGTAGCAGTGCCAAGGCAATAGGGTCTTTGGGTGTTTTAAAAAGGGGCATAGGTGCACATAATGAGAACATTATTCTCCCATTATACAAGTCACTTTTTTAGACCACACATGGAATATTGTGTATAGTTTTGGGCACCGGTGCACAGGAAAGACATTGTAGAGCTTGAACAGGTACAAAGCGGGCAAAAAAAAATAATAAATGACTGGGTGGATGAAATGCCCAGAAAGATTAGCAGGTTAGGGTTATTTAGTTTAGAGAAAAGATGGCTTCGGGGGGGACATAATAAATATGTTTAAATTTTTTAGGGCCCAATATAGAGATCTCTATCAAGATTTATTTATACCCGGGACTGTATCTAGAAACAAAGGGGCACCTTACGTCTTGAGGAAAGAAAGTTTCTACATAAACATTAGAAAGGGATTCTTTACTGTTAGAGTGGTGAGACTGTGGAACTCTCTGCCAGAGGAAATTTTCATGGTTAGTGTTGAACGATTACGTTGACTATCGCCATCGGTCGATGGTCGATAGTCGGCCATCATCGACAAGATATTCGATGGTCGATGATAGATTATCAAGATGACCATTAAAAATTATGGGAAGCAACAACACCTTCATTCTTACACCCAAACAGGGCTGGAGAAACTGGAATAAACATCCACAACATCAAATGGATACGTGCTATCTTAGGCAAACACTTAGGTTATAAAAGCCACAGAAAAAAACTCACAGACCATTCACTTTCCCTGTCTTGCCACAGCATAAAACCCTTAAACCTGCATGCCACAAATTAACAAGTGCCAGAAGGCAGGATGATTTGAACCCACATTTTACTTGAACTGGACATTGAATATCCCTTTTCCTGGAAGCAGCATGAAACCCCAAAACCCGCATGACCCCAGATTTAAAAAGTGCCCGGGAAAAAAAGGAGTCTTTCAACCACCATTTTAGTTGGCTGGACATTGACTATATCTGTCCTGTACCGCAGAAAGACCATTAAACCTGTCTGACCCACAGATTAAAAAGTGCCGGAAAAAAGGAGTCTTTCAAAACCACCATTTTAGTTTCACTGGACATTGACCATACCTGTCTGGGCCACAGCATGGCCCCAAACCTGCATGACCCCCAGATTAAAAAGTGCCGGAAAAAGGAGTCTTTAAACCACCATTTTAGTTTCACTGGACATTTACGTCCCTGTCCTGGGTAGTGCTTGCCCCTCCATATGAGTGCGGACCAATTCAGCTTCACTTGGAAATACTGGTGGTTAACGCTCCTGTTACAAACCCCGGTGCCCTTTTTCTTGGCATTCTTTTTTTCATTTTATCAACGTGCTGGAAGAAATTGTCTCTGC
>JAODAL010026061.1:0-57428 GCA_025379985.1 Phyllomedusa bahiana
AAAAGCGGGTAAAAATGTGGGGGGACTTTTTTTTTTGGTTTAAATAACCAAAGTGTTGGTGCCTAAGATGTAGCAGGTACCATTTGACTGTTGTGGATGTTAATTCTATCTTCTCCAACCCTGTTTGGGTGTAAGAATGAAGGTGTTGTTCCTCTCCCATAGACTTTAATGGTCATCGGTGATAATCTATTATCGACTATCGGAAATCGTCTTGATAATTGCCGATATCGACTATCGACCCGATGACGATAGCCAACGTAATCGCTCATCACTACTCAACACCCAACAGACTGTAACTACAGAAAAAGAGACAAAGGACCACATGTATGAAAACTGTCTAGGTCTAAAACTCACTTTTTTTCCCCATAGCAACCAATCAGATTGCCCTTCTGATTTTTCCAGAGCACTATATGAAATGAAAGGGGCGCTCTGATTGGTTGCTATGGGCAACAAAGTGAGTTTTAGTTCTAGATAGTTTTCATACATCTGTCCCATTATGTTTGGCAAAGCATTCAGGTGGAAACGTTACATAATTCATATAAAAATATAGTACATTACTTTGTTCTTTAAATCATATTAAAAATATAATTTACAGCATAAAAAGATGTGTATACAAATAGTTCATTTATAATTTTTCCGTACCACCAATATTCGCCAGTAAACACAACAACTAAATAAATATACATCACACAAAAATATAATTCATTAACATCTATGTCTTGTAGAATCTCAATACACGATATAAAAAGTGTCAAAAACTGCATTCAGCTATAAATAACCCAATAATAGGTCAAATAGATTAAACAATCCCCAAAACACAGAGAATCACACAGAGTTCAGGCATATAACAATCAGTTTACACTGAGATCCTCATTGTTTCTTTGATCCAAAAAGACAGTTCACTATTCTCAGGCAAAAAATGTCAAATGCTAATACTATAGGTATTTTATAAAGATTGAAAATAACTCAGAATTTTAGAGTTGTTGCAGTGGGTTGCAAAAGTATTCATACCCCATGAACTGTTCCTCATTTTTTAACATTGCAGCCACTAACATCCATGTGTTTTATTGATATTTTATGTGATAGAGCAACACAAAGTAGCAAGTATTTGTGAAGTGTAAAGAAAGTGAGTGATATGTGCTTTCCCAAATTTTTGCAAATTGTGGTGGGTGTGCATAAGTATTCAGTCTCCCTGAGTCAATACTTTCTTGGACCACCTTTAGCTACAAAGATAACTGCAGTCTGTTGGGGTATGTCTCTTCCAGCTTTGCAAATCTAAAGCCTTTTCCTATTCTAATCAAACTTCTAATCTCTTTTTAGTTTACAGGGGAACGAGAAACCCCTAGATACAGTAGCGCGGAATTAAATCTTAATTACTCAAACAACATGAAATACCAATACCTTCAGGCAAAAAATGTGACATATAAAATATAACTTTTATTCAGATATATAGATAAAAAGGAGTGTAAAACTAACACACCCTAAAAAACCCTATTAAATACTATCTATTACACTAAGATAACAACAGAGCACCCGCCCTGAAAAAGGGCGACCGCGTAACCCTCTCTTGCTAAACCCTAGAAGTCCCTTGGACATACCCTACACAACTACATAACACAAGGCCACACCAAAACAAAAAAATCCTGGTGAAAAAACGTGACAAACACATACAATAGAACTGACTAACTTATAAATACTACACAAAGACAGAAAAATAATCATAAATATCCCCATAAACATATTCCAACGCGTTTCCCCCACTGGTGATGCGGGTTCATCAGGGGACAATGGAACAAACAGGAATGGCCAGTAAATAGGAAAAAAGAGAGACAATGCTCACGTCCCGTTGACTGTCATCTGATGAAGAGTGGGTCCCGATAATCCATGTGGATCCCACTTAGGACACAGATAGGCCGACCAAGGAACCGGATGTACAATTGGGCATTCACAAACCTGCTCTTTAAATGCCAGAGTGATCTTTCGCGCAAGCGCATACCTGCTGGCACTAGCGAATGAATTCCATCTCACGACGCAGGCATATATCCTAGCCTCTGTGGTCTACATCATGAAGCTACACCTCCGGTATCTTGGCGCGACGTGGCTGCCGGCGTTGGCCACACACTCTGGAGCTGGTTAGTGAATGCCCAATCGTGCATCCGGTTCCGCAAGCGATGGTGTAAGCCACACCAGGGAGCGGAGTCTAAGTAGAACCCGGTTTCCACCAGAGCCCGCCGCAAAGCGGGATGGACGTGTTGCGGCGGGAATCTACCAGGTCGCATCCAACGGCGTGACTTGCTTGCGGCAGCAGCCAAGGTGTAGCAAGGTACAGAATCGTCAGACGAGGCGTAGTCGGAGACAGGCAATAAGGTCAGGGCAGGCGCCAAAGGTTCGTAGTCGAGCGGCGTAGGCAAGGAGGTCGGGTCCACGGTAAAGAAGGAGACTCAAAGAACGCTTTCACAATAGGCTAGAGGCACTAAAGATCCGGAGGGGACGTTGCGGAAGTGAGAACCTTATATAAGGTCAGCGACCGGCCAACAACATATTTTCGGCGCATGCGCCGGCTTCCTAAGGAGCGGGGACGGACGCCGCAGCAGGCAGGGACACCGCACGGAAGCAGGAACGCGGCACAGGGGAACGAGTGCACCCGCGGCCTGACACTCTGACCGCGACGCCACTCTTCCCCGCAGCCGGGGAGAGGGCAGGAGTCCTGGTGTGCCCGCAGCCCAGGTGGGGGGGGATGGTTCCCCTGTTAACCTTACCCCCCCCCCCCCCCCTTAGACCTCCTCCAAGACCGGAGAAATCTCACCAACAGAGCACGGACCAAGATGTTCTCCTCCGGCTCCCAAGATCTCTCATCAGGCCCAAATCCCTCCCAATCGACAAGAAAATGACGTCTCCCTCTGATAGATTTCATGGCCAGGATGTCCTTCACCACAAAGACATTGGAGGTTACTGCTTCAGGAGAAGGGGAGGTAATCCTCCGGGAGAAGCGGTTTAGCACGACGGGCTTCAACAGGGAGACATGAAAAGAGTTTGGGATCCGTATGGAGGGTGGGAGACGGAGTTTATAGGCCACAGGATTAATACGTTTCAGCAAACGAATACGTTCTCAAACAGCCCCAGGAACCGTGGACCCAGTTTATAGCTCGGTATCTTGAGCCGAACGAATTTGGCAGACAGCCACACCTTGTTACCAGAAGCAAAAGTTGGAGCAGGTCTCCTCTTCTTGTCCGTCTGGGTTATCATGCGGATCGCTGCCTGCTGTAGGGACTGACGAGTTTGCTCCCAAATAGCGGTCATATCTCGAACCATAGCATCCACTGCGGGGACTTCGGAGGAAGAGGCCAAAGGGAGAGGTGGGTGGGGGTGCTGTCCATAGACCACGTAGAAGGGTGAAGCACCGGAAGATTTTGAGTCCAACAAATTATAGGAGAACTCCACCCAAGGCAGTAAGTTGGACCAATCACCCTGGCGAGCCGAGACAAAATGTTGCAGGTAGGCACCCAAAACCTTATTGACTCTCTCTACTTGGCTGTTGGACTGTGGATGGTACGCCGAGGAGAAATCTAGCTTCACTTGCAACCGGGAACAGAGAGCACGACAAAATCTAGATACAAACTGGACTCCTCGGTCCGAGACGATGTCCTGTGGCAGGCCATGTAGGCGAAAAATATGCATGAAGAAGAGCGTGGCGAGGCGAGGGGCAGATGGTAACCCGGGCATAGGGACAAAGTGCGACATCTTTGAAAATCGATTCGTCATGACCCAGATTACGGTGTTACCCGAGGAGGGAGGAAGGTCAGTTATAAAGTCCATTGCCACATGTGTCCAAGGTGTACAGGGTGTCGGCAAAGGTTGCAGCAGACCGTCTGGACAGAGGCGAGGAACCTTATTCCGGGTGCAAGTAGTACAGGCCTCTACAAATTCCCTCATATCTTTGGCCAGACCAGGCCACCAGTAGAGCCGAAAGATTAACTGATATGATCTCCTGGCACCCGGATGCCCAGCCACCAGAGAACTATATCCCCACTTCAGGATTCTCCTACGAAGCGACGGCCGCACATATGTCTTGCCTGGAGGAATCTGTTGGAGAGGGGCAGGAGCCACGTGAACCAGGCGTTCAGGAGAGATGATATGTTGGGGCAGTGATTGTTCGCCAACGATGTTCGAAGCACGGGAGAGGGCATCAGATCTTACATTCTTCTCCACGGGACGGAAGTGAATATGAAAGTCAAATCGGAAGAAGAAGAGGGACCAACGGGCTTGGCGAGGATTGAGCCGCTGGGCCGATTGAAGATACAGAAGACTCTTGTGTTCCGTAAACACGTCAAAGGGATGACGGATCCCCTCCAGGAGGTGGCGCCATTCCTCAAGGGCTATCTTGATGGCAAGCAACTCCAGGTCCCCGATGGCATACTTCTTCTCTGTCGGCGAGAAGGTCCTAGAGAAGAATCCACAAGTGAGTGTCTTCCCCTTGGGCCCCTTCTGAGTAAGGAGTGTACCTGCTCCCACTGAGGACGCGTCCACTTCCAACGAGAACGTTATTTCCGGGTCTGTGTGAGACAATATGGGTGCAGAGGCAAAAGCAGTCTTTAACTCAGAGAATGCCCTCTCGGCCACGGATGGCCAACATCTCGGATTAGCCTTCTTCTTCGTGAGAGCCACAATCGGAGCCACCAATGTGGAAAAGTGGGGAATGAACTGGCAATAATAGTTGGCAAATCCCAAGAACCGGGGCGGGGCTACTGAAGGATCGTTGACAGCTTGGTAGGGTCCATTTGAAGACCTCTGTCTGACACAATATAGCTGAGGAAGGGTAGGCTGGACTGGTGGAACAGACATTTCTCCAATTTAGCGTATAGGCGGTTACTGCGTAGACGTTGCAGAACCTGGCGTACTTGTAGCCGATGAGTCCGTAGGTCCGGAGAGAATATCAGAATGTTGTCTAGATATACAATGACGCAAGAGTATAGTAGATCCCTGAAGATATCATTGACAAACTCCTGAAAGACCGCAGGAGCATTACATAACCCAAAGGGCATCACCTGTAGAGATGGGCGAATTTCTCAAAAATTCGATTCGGTCACTTCGATGATTTTTCCGACAAAATTCGTTTCGTTCCGAATTACTTCGGCACGTATCGCGTTAAAAAGCAGCTATTTCCAGGCTGCACAGAGCCTGCAGGGTGCTGTAGAATGTTGTGCCATGCTTAAATATGCAGAGGGAGCTTGGTTTGGTCTTCATACAATGTTGTGTTTTAGTATGACACGCAGATGACTGCCGCCGCTTTTAGAATCGCTTCACTATAAAATTCACTGGGCACTTAAGAGGGCAAAACTGACCAAAAAACTGAAGCGGGAATGCAGCCTGATAAAGTCATGCCAGCAAAAGCTGGAAAAAAGCAAGCTGAGAGCTCAGATGGCAACATTAGTGACAGAGTGTGGAGGTGACTGCGACAGCCACAGCAGCATGAGGTCCGGCAGTGGCACAATGACATTCTGGAGGTGGCAAAACAGGAGGAAGCCACAGAATGGCACAATGACTGAGAGCGGAGGTCACGGCGGCAGCAGCATGAGGTCAGGCAGTGGCACAATGACATTCTGGAGGTGGCAAAACAGTATTTGGCCACAGAGTGGCACAATCACACAGTGTGGAGGTCACAACAGCAGCAGCATGAGGTCAGGCAGTGGCACAATGACATTCTGGAGGTGGCAAAACAGTATTAGGCCACAGAGTGGCACAATCACACAGTGTGGATGTCACAACAGCAGCAGCATGAGGTCAGTCAGTGGCACAATGACATTCTGGAGGTGGAAAAACAGTATTAGGCCACAGAGTGGCACAATCACACAGTGTGGAGGTCACAATAGCAGCAGCATGAGGTCAGGCAGTGGCACAATGACATTCTGGAGGTGGCAAAACAGTATTAGGCCACAGAGTGGCACAATCACACAGTGTAGAGGTCACAACAGCAGCATCATGAGGTCAGGCAGTGGCACAATGACATTCTGTAGGTGGCAAAACAGGAGGAAGCCACAGTGTGGCACAATGACTGAGAGCGGAGGTCATGGCGGCAGCAGCATGAGGTCAGGCAGTGGCACAATGACATTCTGGAGGTGGCAAAAACAGTATTAGGCCACAGAGTGGCACAATGACTGAAAGTGGAGGTCACGGCGGCAGCAGCATGAGGTCAGGCAGTGGCACAATGACACAGTGTGGAGGACACGGCAGCAGCCACAGCAGCAGCATGAGGTCAGACAGTGGCACAATGACACAGTGTGGAGGACACGGCAGCAGCCACAGCAGCAGCATGAGGTCAGACAGTGGCACAATGACATTCTGGAGGTGGCAAAAAAAGGAGTAGGCCACAGAGTGGCACAATGACAGAGATTTGAGGTGACGGCGGCAGGAGCAACAGCATGAGGTCAGAGAGTGGCACAATGACACAGTGTGGAGGTGACCGCAGCAGCAACAGCAGCAGCATGAGGTCATAGAGTGGCACAATGACAGAATGTTGAGGTGGGTGGCAATACCAGTCCCTGTTAAAGATGGTGGTAGGCAGATGGAGAAACTGTCAGCAGATGTGTGGCATCAGGCGGGTGGCGGCATCAGAATAGTGGCTGAGGCAGGTAGTTTGAACCCAGACTGACGCCTAAGGCATTGGTGTGTGGAAATCCTGTCCGATCCACGCCTGATTCATCTTGACAAAGGTCAGTCGTTCCACATTTCCCGTGGACAAGCGGGTTCTCCTTGGGGTAACGATGGCCCCCGCCGCACTGAACACCCGCTCTGATGCCACACTACTGGCCGGGCTGACAGCTTCTCCACTGCAAACTCGACAAGTTGCGGCCACACATCCAGTTTGGCTGCCCAGTAGTCCAGCGGATCTTCTAACTGGGGTGGCAGAGTGCTGTTCAAGTAGGTCCTGCTGCTGCTGCTGCTGGCGACTACCCTCCTCACTAGGCGGGTGAAGGAAGCTGTTCATCAGTGACTCCAGACTTAGGTTGCTGCTGATGGAGCTGGTACTGCTCCTACCCCCCCACCTTCCCCCAGCAGCCGCGGCAGTAGTACGTAAGCGCTGAGGAACCCCCCGGTCAGACCTGTCAGAGGAAGGACGATGCCACACATAGGCAACGGCCAACTGACTATGGAGGATTTCCCTATAGTATTTGAGTTTGTCCTCCCTCTCAATAGCTGGGAAAAAGGCTCCCATTTTGGACTGGTAGCGAGGGTCCAATAGGGTGGAGAGCCAGAAGTCATCCCTCTGCCAGATGCTGACTATTCGGCTGTCACTAGCCAGGCAAATAAGCATGCTGCGGGCCATCTGCACAAGTGACTCCGAGGGGCTCCCTGCCTCCATTTCCACTGTATACTGCCACGGTGCTTGGGGGTCATCTGCCTCGTCTTCCTCATCTCCATCCACCTCCTCCAGCTGCTCCTGCTCCTCCTCTCTTGTCACCTGGGTAGAAAATCCACTCATTTCACCAGACAATACTTCTGCTCCAATGTCCTCCTCCTCCTCCTCCTCCTCCATTTCAGTCCCCACCGGACTCATGTGGCCGCAAGATGTAGTCGCCACGTCTCCAGTCCCCTGCCCAGACAGATTTTTCAGCATCTGTTCCAGGACATGAAGCAGTGGAATGACGTTATCATCCCGTAGTCTGACGACTGACAAATAAACGTCCCCTCTCAAATGGCCTCAACAAACGGCAGGTGTCACGCATGAGCTGCCACTGGCTGACATCAAAGTTACACAGGGAGTACTTCTGTCTGCCTGGATCATCAAAAAATCGTTAATGGCCTTTCTCTGTTCATACAGTCAGTCCAACATATGCAGGCTGGAATTCCAACGGGTGGAAACATCGCATATCAGATTTGTTTTTGGGGGAGGCCGTTCTGCCGCTGAAAACTCGAGGAGGGTGTTCCTGCTTTGTACGAATGGATAACGTGCATGCACAGTTTCCTGGCCATTTTCAGAATGTTCTGAAGATCGGGGGAAAGATTCAGGAACCTTTTCACAACCAGATTGAAACGTGCGCCATGCAGAGCGCATGGACCATCCCTCCTCGGTGCAGCGCGGACACCATGTTCCTCCCATTGTCTGTCCCATGGTTCCGATTTGCAGTTGGGTGGAGAAAAGCCCCCACATCGATTTCTTGCTGCATGACGCGGAGCAGTTCTCCCCTGTGTGACTTCTTTTCGCCAAGGCAACCCAGGTGTAGAACTGCGTGACACCGCTGTCCCCTATACATGTGGTATTGATGGAGCAGTAATTGTGGAGGCTGAGATGGTGGTGGTGGTGGAGGAGGAGGAGGCGGACATTGGCGCAGGTGCAGCAGTTTGACAACGTGGAGGAGAAAGCGGCGTCTCCTGCCCAAAGTTGTTGGTTTGTGCCTGGGCTGGAAGCACATTCACCCAGTGGCCGTAAAGGACATTTACTGGCCCTGACCGTTTTACAGCTCCAGACGTCCGCGCTGCCGGGTACCTGGGCACAAACCGAGAAGCTCAAGGACTGACCCACCTTCTGTTTAATATTTATGAAGTGCTGGTACTCCCTTTTTTGGAAAAGAAAATTACGGCTTGGAACCTTCCATCTGGGGTCGGCACAAGCCATTAGTTCTCTGAAGGGTGCAGGTCCCCCATTTGGAAAGGGAGGGACTGCAATACCAACAACTTGGACAGGAGCACGGTCGGGCTGCTGCACCTTAGGATGGTTGGACGCATACTGTTGTCTCTTTGCAATCGCCTCGCTGAACGACTGCTGGCGCATGACTAGCGAGGAGCAGGGCATCTGGACCGGGATATGATGTCAAAGAGAAACAGTCCCTTCTGCAGAGGTGGTGGACCCTTGACGGGCTGCATGGCATGCGTCCCACGGGCGCTGCTGTGCTGCTGTTGCTGCGGCGGCAGGTTTGGACCCCCACATCTGAGCCACGTTTCTCCCAGGCCACCGGATGGTGACGCTGCATGTGTTGACGCGGGGACGGGGTTGCAACGTTAGTTTCCCTGGCCACGCTTCACTTTCTGCCCACAGATTCTACAATACCATATTCGGCTCCTCCGGTGTCTTAGCAAAGAACTGCCACACCGCCGAGTATCGGATTTTACCGCCAACGCTCCGCACTGAGTGACTGCCGCCGCTGCCTCGCTGAGCCCCTGTGCCGCTACTTTCTTGGACCTGCGAAACGGGTTTTTTACCCCGTGGCCGCTTGGCTCCCGACCTCACACGTTTGTTTATCCTGCTGACTCACGGCCCACACGACCACTTGCTGGCTGCGTGCTGCCTGACGCGCAAGCTGACGCCTCTTCTCTGACGATGATGAAGCCCTTGCCTCACACCGGCTCCCAAGTGCGGTCGGCTACATCATCATCTATTTGTGTTTCATCGTCCCTGCTGTCCTCATCCCCGGTTCTTGGTATGCAAGGCTGACCTCTCACAACATGACTTCCCATGCCACTCTCCACATCTATACTTTGCCGCCTACTGCAAGAAGCAGGCGATATTGGCCCATTTCTTCACTGCCAAGTAGGCTCTAAACTGCCCTCCTCAAATTGTTCATCCTCGCTATATAGTGGCGCTGAGCCCGGACCACATAGTAGATCTCTGGCTGAGGGAATCAGATGGGACAGAGGCGGGCTGGGGACAGGTGAGGGCCACTGACCCGCTCCCGGGCCATGCCAACTAATGGTTGTGTCTGAGTTTCCCACCGACTCTTGGCTGGGGTTGTCAGATGTCATCTGGGAGGAAGTGGTTTGACCTAGTAAACCCAATCAAGAACCATTGGGTTGCTAGTCAGCACACGGCCACTAGATGACAGCGGCAGTTGTGGCCTCACCGAGTGACCCCTGCTGCGACGTCCCCTGGGCCTGTTCCAGGAATGTTTGTGCCACTGCCACTCGCAGGTGCAGAGCTTGCCACCTCTCTGTCTGACATACAGTTTGTTCTAAAATGTACAGACACAGTTGATGATGATATCTGTATATGATAAATATACCCCCTGTTTTTGACTCCAATGAACCCAGTAACAGTTTGGGTAACCTTGGATAAATTGTGCTCCACATATTGGCCAGGAAAAAATGTACTTGTATGTGTCGTTAAAAACACTGTGTGTTTTACTAAATATAAAAGCACAAACAGGTTTAAATTTAACCTTCGGACAGAATTAGGCAGGAAAAATGTATATAATTTTGGCGTAGAAAATGACGGTTTCTTGGGGTCAGCACAACAACAATACAACGCTTAATTAACCCCTGGATGTAAATTGCGCCAAAGAAATGAGCCGCACAAAATAGGAGCTTTGTATCATGTTACAATTGCATGTTTTCTACGCCACACAACAAGAGATAAAATTGTAATTAACCTTGGTTTGTGATTTAGGCTACAGGAACAATGTATATTTTTTGGCGTTGAAAAAGACGGTTTATTTTTGTCAGCACACCAGCAAAACAACGCTTAATTAACCCCTGGATGAAAAATTGCGCCAAAGAATTGAGACCCGCACAAAATAGTAGCTTTGTAGCGTGTTACAATTGCGTATTTTCTACGCCACACAACAAGATATACAGTTGTAATTAACCTTTGCTTGTGATTTAGGCTTCAGGAAAAATTTATATATTTTGGCGTTGAAAAAGACGATTTATTTTTGTCATCAAACCAGCAAAACAATGCTTAATTTACCCCTGGATATAAATTATGCCAAAGAATTGAGCCGCACAAAATAGTAGATTGTAGCGTGTTACAATTGCGTGTTTTCTACGCCACACAACAAGAGTACAGATTAATTAACCTTTGCTTGTGAATTAGGCTACAGGAAAAATTTATATATTTTGGCGTGAAAAAGTTTGGTTTATTTTTGTCAGCAAAAAAAGCTTAATTAACCCCTGGATGTAAATTGCGCAATAGAATTGAGCCGCACAAAATAGTTGCTTTGTGCGTGTTAAAATTGCGTGTTTTCTACGCCACACAACAAGAGATACAGTTGTAATTAACCTTTGCTTGTGAATTAGGCTACAGGAAAAATGTATATATTTTGGCGTTGAAAAGACGGTTTCTTGGGGTCAGCACACCAGCAAAACAACGCTTAATTAACCCCTGGATGTAAATTGCGCAATAGAATTAAGAAAGCCAAAAATAAAAGTGGTATTTGTATTGAAAAAAACGCTGTTTCTTTAAATGAATAAAAACAGGAACTGCTTAGATCCACTTGGATATTGAATGTATGGCAGCTGCAGTGGATGCACACTGGATTTCAGATCCAATACCCCAAAAAAATGAAATAGAAACCTTAAGAGAAAAGTCTCTGAGACAAGCTGAGACACCCACAGAAATGCTATAAAAATCAATTCTTCAGTAAGAGCTATTTAGCCGCGGCAGCACCTTCCTGATGAACACAGTGGAGGAGTGTGAGCTCCCGGCTCGCGCCCGGACTTATATAGTGCGGTAACGTCACAGAATCCCGCCGGTTCTCTGATTGGCTTCACCTCTGCACATGTCATGCAGGCTATGCCCTTCTTCCTCCCCGAGTGCTTTGCCCCATGTAGCGCCATGTGCTCACAGCCAAATTTTATCAATCAAAAGCCCCCACTTCGTTCACCCGAAGTACCCCAAAGTTCGACTTCATTCCGAAACGAAGTTTTCCTGAAATTCTAAACGAATTCCACTTCGTTAGAATCGATTCGCCCATCTCTAATCACCAGGTATTCAAAGTGTCCGTCTCGAGTGTTGAATGCCATTTTCCACTCATCACCCTTGTGAATCCTGATGAGATTTTTATGCTCCCCGTAGATCTAACTTAGTAAAGACCTTGGCCCCTCGAAGTCGGTCGAAAAGTTCCGAGATTAGCGGCAAAGGGTACCGGTTCTTTACAGTAATTTTGTTTAGACCCGGTAGTCTATGCAGGGCGGAGAGGGTCCATCTTCTTTTGTTTCGAAGAAAAAACCGGCTCCCGGGAGGTGAGAAGGACTTTTTTAAATAAAGCTTCGGCTGGTTCTCTTGAATGTAAGCCGACATGGCCTTGGTCTCTGGTACGGACAGCGGGTACACCCTGCCCCGAGGAGGACTGGTCCCAGGCTGGAGGTCAATGGGGCAGTCATTAGGGCGGTGAGGCGGAAGAGATTCGGCCTGTTTTTCAGAGAACACGTCCGAAAAGTCCTGGTATTCGGTAGGTAGACCTGGCAGCGGTCTGTCGGGTGATTGAGAGACAACGGAGGGAACCGGCAGAGGTACCAGCAGACAGAGATTTTGGCAGTCGGGACCCCAACGCACGACCTTGCCGGTTCTCCAGTTCAGCGTAGGGGCATGGTGTTGCAACCAAGGAAGCCCCAACAGGATTGCCGACGAAGACCAGGGCAATACGAAGAACGAGATCCTCTCTTTGTGCAGGACCCCTACACGGAGAGACACTGGCTTTTTCCTGTACTGAATGGTGTCACTGAGAAGTTCCCCACTGACTGAGGATATCACCAATGGTCTCTCCAGGCGATCCACCGGAAGTTGATACCGAGACACCAGGGCGGCGTGGATGAAATTCCCGGCCAAACCAGAGTCCAAAAAAAAGCCGGAACTTGGAACACGAGTCCAGAGTCAGTTTGTGACTTCCCCTGGCAATGGAAAGACGTTGGAGAGGAAGAATTCACACCTAGGGACGCCTCACCAATGTGGCCTAGGTGCGAGCGTTTTCTGGACGCTGGAGACGGAGAGGAGAGCCCATCCGAAAATGGTCCGGTCTGGCACAGTACAGGCATAACCTCTCTTAGCGGCGACGGGACACTCCTGCTCCGATATGTGGGCTCGGTCAACCTGCATTGGCTCTTCCCCGGACGGTAGAGGAGGCGGCAGTGGAGGTCTCTGAAACACCGGGGCCAGACGGGGTAGGTGGCGGGGCCGCGCACGGTCACGTTGAAGACGAAGCTCCTCTTGCCTTTCAGCGAAGCGTACGTCTATGCGGGTGGCTAGATGTATCAAGTCACTTAGGGAGGAAGGTAAATCCCTTGCCGTTAGAGCATCCTTGACCCTGCTGGACAGGCCTTTCTTAAAGGTGGCGCACAGGGCGTCGTCGCCCCAAGACAGTTCTGACGACAGGGTGCGAAATTGGGCCGCATAATCCCCGACTGAGGAAACGCCCTGGCGCAGGTTCAGTAGCAGAGTCTCCACAGAAGATGCTCGTGCCGGCTCTTCAAAAACACTGCGAAACTCCGTGAGGAAGGCTTGCAGGTCCGCAGTCACTGGGTCACTCCTGTCCCAAAGAGGGGTAGTCCAAGCCAAGGCCTTCCCGGCCAGGAGACTGATCAAAAACGCCACCTTGGAATGTTCCGTGGGGAATTGATCTGCCATCAATTCTATGTGCATGGAGAACTGGGCGATGAAACCCCTACACAGCTTAGGGTCCCCCTCGAACTTTGACGGTAGCGGCAGCCAGAGCTTGTGGCCCAGAGTCGCAGGTGGAACAGCTGGCGGCGGTGTAGCCACGGGTGGAGATGTCGGCTGTTGGTGATTCGCCAGTTATTGCTGAAACATGGAGGTCAGCTGGTCTATCTGCTGAGCTTGTTGCGCAATCTGTTCTGACTGCTGCGCAACGACGGCTACAAGGTCCGCTTCACTCGGGAGAGGCACCTTGGAGGGATCCATGGCCAGATCTTGCTGTCACAACGGTCAGTAGTGGATCCGCTGGACCAGAGCAAGCGATGGCGTAAGCCACAACAGGGAGCAGAGTCTAAGTAGAACCCGGTTTTCACCAGAGCCCGCCGCAAAGCCTGATGGACTTGCTGCAGCGGGAATCTACCAGGTCACTTCCACTGGCGTGACTTGCGTGTGGCGGCCGCCAAGGTGTAGCGAGGTACGGAATCGTCAGACGAGGCGTAGTCGGGGACAGGCAATAAGGTCAGGGCAGGCGGCAAAGGTTCGTAGTCGAGAGGCGTAGGCAAGTAGGGATGGTACACGGTAAAGACGGAGACTCAAAGAATGCTTTCACAATAGGCTAGAGGCAGTAAAGATCCAGCGGGGACGTTCCGGAAGTGAGAACCTTATATAGGGTCAGCGACCGGCCAACAACCAATTGTGGGCGCGCTGGCCCTTT
The DNA here is from genome assembly GCA_025379985.1 of Phyllomedusa bahiana. Taxonomy (NCBI): domain Eukaryota; kingdom Metazoa; phylum Chordata; class Amphibia; order Anura; family Hylidae; genus Phyllomedusa; species Phyllomedusa bahiana. The sequence continues at coordinate 14,076 of JAODAL010026061.1, forward strand.
AAATCTGAGGAAATCAGAGCGCGCGCGCCCTAAGGAGCGGGGAGGGACACCGCAGCCGGCAGGAACACCGCACTGAAGCAGGAGCGCGGGCTGGTAAGTCTAGATGCACAGGGGAACGAGTGCGCCCGCGGCCCGACACTCGGACCGCGGCGCCACTCGTCCCCGCAGCCGGGGACAGGGCAGGAGTCCCGGTGAGCCCGCAGCCCGGCCGGGGGGCCGCGAGACCATCGGTAACAGTACCTATTGCTTCATCAGGAGACTGACAAAAAAAGACTAACTCATAGCCACAGTGGAGCACAGCAAACAACTACAAAGGAATAGAACCGGAGGAGACATCATGATGACCACAGAAAAAAAATACTGATTTACTTTCTAATGCTTTGAAGTGAGGATAAAAAGCTAAGTGCATGCCTGTGTAATAAGCAGTTTATTTTGAGCTATACTTTGGCTGCTGTCTTGAGAGAGAAACCTGCTACAACAACCAAAAAATATCCAACACAAGAACATAGTAAAAAATAAATTTATTTCACATAAATAAAAAATAATTGATCAAACAGAAAAAAAAATTATAAGGCAAAAAAATCCAAGCCCAACATGTACACTGCACGCAGTCAACAAATGCACAAGAGTCTAGGGTCACAAAAATGAAAAGACAAACACTGGAAAAAAATAATGCAAAGCATCTACAAAAAAAAAAAAAAAGGAAAAAATACCAATGCATATATCAAATAATATAAATCACACAGGGGTCTAGCGGTCACTTCTTTTTCCTTGATCCACTGGATGCATCTTGGTTAATTATGATTTATATTATTTGATATATACATTGGTATTTTTTCATTTTTGTAGATGCCTTGCATTATTTTTTTCCAGTGTTTGTCTTTTCATTTTTTGTGAACCTTGTGCTTTTGTTGCCTGGGACAGGACTGAGCCTCCTACTTGAATTCCCTCTATTTCAGCAAGCAGTGTCTGCATCCCCATACACATGCCTTTATCTTCTATTTGACCCACCACTAAGCTTCCTTGCCAGGGCTGTAATGGCACTAAAAAGCACTCCTGACACAAAACGTCCATAAGCCCACATACAATATCCACCTCCAAATTTTCCCTTGGTCACGCACCTTGCACCTTCTAAAATATACAACACTATAAATACAAGCAAGAAAGTAAAAGTGTCACAGAGAAACCCCAGATCACAGCATCAGGGACAGGCATGTCCTCACTTTACAATCAGGGACAAGTGTACACTGCTATATTTACTATTTTGCCATAGGCAAACTTAAACTCAATCAGTTCTCAATCTATAAAGCACTAAAACGTAACTTTTATTATGTAAAACACTTAACCTCTATACACACTATTTAAAAACCTGATTTCTAACCTCAATTTATCCCTTTCTAATTGTGAAGGAATAACTCCTTTTCTATTATCAAGTCTGGTGGAACACAACCTATTAACAGGGGAACCTTATATATACAGTGATTTACTAACTCCAATAAGGGATCCAAAACATCCCAGTGGGCACTCATGCCTAATCTTATGGAAATAAAACATATAAGACTTCCTTGTGAGACCCTCTGCAGCGGGTGACACTATAGAAAGAGGTAAGAAATCACAAATTAAAATGTCCTGCCTGACCTCCCCAACATGTTTCACCAACTAAATGGCTTCATCAGGGGTAGAGATCCGGTCCCATGTGGTCTAGCTCATTTCCTTTTATATCATGTTAGGTACACACCCTATTCAGGTGCTCACCAATTGGCCACCAGAGATTCAACAATTTGTATTGCATATATTGTATTTGTAGTTAGCACAAAATCTACAAAGTGGGTAGAAACAATAAATGTATACATAAATAGATGGTAATTTACTCCCGAACTGCATCTCGTCATCTCGTCATAGCAAAGTAAGTGTATATATTATATGATTCAGTTGCTAACAAATTCTTTATACAAAATAAAAATATATCCCAATTTGTTAAATAGAAACTGCGGCCTCCTGTGATTAACACTTATTATCATTACAAAATACTGGGAAAGTGAGGGACAAGGTGGAGGCAGAGGGGGCAGGAGGGGGATAGGGGAAGAGTAAAAAAAAAAAAAAACATGTGAAATCTGGTGCTCCTATAGTCATATATTCGACCAAGCTTATACCACTGACCGTACTCAACCACATGTATCATGTTTCCTCAAAAATTATATAGGGAATCAGCAGGATTAAATAAATGCTGAAAATGAAAAGCCTTCATTTAGGCCTTTGGGGTTCAATGTATTGAGCCTATATATCCATCTTGCCTCTTCCTGCAACAAAACTACATCCAGATCGCCCTTTCTATCCCCTAGCTTTTTCACACAGATGCCCCACTATTTCACCATTATGTATTTCCAAAATGTGTCTCGCTAGGGGAGTGTCGCCTCTAGTTTTAATAGTACTCAGATGTTTCGAGATCCGACGGCGAAATTCCTGTATGGTTTTTCCCACAAAGATCTTGGGGCAAGTACACATAGCCTCATAAATCACCCCTCTGGTTTTACAGTTGATAAATTGTCTTATCTCAAATCTTCTCTTATCAATGGGATTAACAAATTCCTTAGTTTTCCATATAAATGGACAAAATGAACAGTTGCCACAAGGATATGAGCCTACCACCGGAGACTGTAACCATGTTTTTTGCTATCTCCCTCAAAGTGACTATGCACAAATTCATCCCTAAGATTTTTTCCTCTTATATATGTGACACTAGGATATTTTGGAATCACCTCAGAGAGTACCGGATCTGCTTTCAGAATGTGCTAATGTCTTCTAAGTATACCTCTTATTTTGTTGGCTCTATCATCGAAGGTACCTATACAGCGAATTAAATCAGTTTTTTCCTTCTTTTGTTTACTAATTAATAAATGTCCTCTGTCACTAGTCAAAGCCCTATTAAACGCCTTCCTCAAACATTTTTTTGAATAACCCCTTACCTGAAAACATGCATTTTACTTACCGTATATACTCGAGTATAAGCCGAGTTTTTCAGCACAAAAAATATGTTGAAAAATCCGACCTCGGCTTATACTCAAGTCACTGTCGGCGCTCGGGCGCCGCGATGGCCCGTGCGCCGACAGGGACGCTTCAGTTATATGCAGCTCCTCAGGGTAAGTGATTGTTTTTTTATTTTTTTAAACTGCCTACAGCCTGCCTATACCTGCCTACAGCTGCCTATACCTGCCTACAGCCGGCCCTATACCTGCCCTATTCCTGCCTACAGCTGCCTATACCTGCCCACAGCCGGCCCTATACCTGCCTACAGCTGCCTATACCTTCCCTATACCTGCCTACAGCCGGCCCTATACCTGCCTACAGCTGCCTATACCTGCCCTATACCTGCCTACAGCCGGCCCTATACCTGCCTACAGCTGCCTATACCTGCCCTATACCTGCCTACAGCTGGCCCTATACCTGCCTACAGCTGCCTAAACCTGCCCTATACCTGCCTACAGCTGCCTATACCTGCCCTATACCTGCCTACAGCTGCCTATACCTGCCCTATACCTGCCTACAGCTGGTCCTATACCTGCCTACAGCTGCCTACAGCCGGCCCTATACCTGCCCTATACCTGCCTACAGCCTGCCCTACACCTGCCTATGGGGCCATATACCTGCCTATTACCTGCGTATGGGGCCATATACCTGCCTATAATCTGCTTATGGGGGATATATAACTGCCTATTACATGCCTATGGGGCCATATACGTGCCTTTTGGGACATATACCTGCCTATACCTGCATATAGGGCCATATATCTGCCTATAATTGCCTATTAGGGACATTAAACTGCCTATGTAATTTTATTGGTATCCATTTTTATTTTTAAAATTTACCAGTAGCCGCTGCATTTTTTACCCTAGGCTTATACTCAAGTCAACCGTCTCACAGATCAAAAGAAAAATGTCCTAAAACAATAATCTTTAATAGATATGCATTAAAATAATTATCCTTTATATATTTTCATTGCCTCATCATGCCATCACTTGGACCATCATCATCTCTCATCACAGATGTATAATTATTATCCCCTGATGAACCATATCTTGGGGAAACGCGTCGGGACTTATGTCTGTGTTCTTTATGTATGTTACTGTATAATTTAGTTAGTTAGGGTGAGTCGCCGAGAGGTGGGGTCGCCCTTTTCGGGGCGAGTGCTCTATCTGGATAGGACTAGTATAGTGATAGCGATAGTGCTTTTTCTATTATATGGTATATACTGGTCCAATGGGGCAACGGAGTCTACTGTGACAAGGTCTTCAGAACCGTGAGTTTTTGACCACATTTTTTACTACATTTTCCTCCCTCTTATAGGGGCACTTCTCCCTGCTAATAGGTATTTGGTACAATGTCTTTTTTGCTGTGATTAGCTAGACATTGTCCACTTGCTTTTGTATTTAGGTACTGATATACACCGGGTACTTTATACATATACAGTTGCATATTTGTATAGTGGCTATATGTGTGAGGCCATTTTTTTTATATATAAAGGATAATTATTTTAATGCATATCTATTAAAGATTATTGTTTTAGGAATTTTTCTTTTGATCTGTGAGACGGTTTTCTATATTCCTATTATTATCTCTTTTTTCTGTGAGTTATACTCGAGTCAATAAGTTTTCCTGTTTTTTGGGGCAAAAGTAGGTTCATCGGCTTATACTCGGGTCGGCTTATACTCGACTATATACGGTAATACATTCTTCATTGAAAGCCTCTAATGTAGAGCAGTTCCTACGAGCCCTCAGAAATTGGCCTATGGGAATCCCCACTCTTTGTTCTCTTGCTTTTTTCTCTTCCATTTTTTGGAAACTATTTGACAAGTGTACACTGCCACTGTACAAGCGCCAATATGACACTGCCGCCATGTAGTTACCACATAGAGGTCAGATCACCAATAATGTTGAGCGATTACGTTGACTATCGTCATCGGGTCGATAGTCGATATCGGCAATTATCAAGACGATTTCCGATAATCGATAATAGATTATCGCCGATGACCATTAAAGTCTATGGAAGAGGAGCAAACATGGCTGGAGAAGCTGGAATTAACATCCACAACAGTCAAATGGATACGTGCTACATCTTAGGCAACACACTTAGGTTATAAAAGCCACAGAAAAAAAGTCACAGACCATTCACTATCCCTGTCTTGTACCACAGCATGACCCTTAAACCTGCATGACCCACAAATTAAAAAGTGCCAGAAGGCAGTATGATTTGAACCATCATTTTACTTGAACTGGACATTGAATATCCCTGTCCTGGAACGCAGCATGAGCCCCAAACCTGCATGACCCCAGATAAAAAAAAGTGCTGGAAAAAGGAGTCTTTGAACCACCATTTTAGTTAAACTGGACACTGACGATACCTGTCCTGGGCCAAAGCATGAGCCCCAAACCTGCATGACCCCCAGATTTAAAAAGTGCCGGAAAAAGGAGTCTTTGAACCACCATTTTAGTTGAACTGGATATTAACTATATCTGTCCTGTACCGCAGTATGACCATTAAACCTGTCTGACCCACAGATTAAAAAGTGCTGGAAAAGGAGTCTTTGAACCACCATTTTAGTTGAACTGGACATTGACTATACCTGTCCTGGGCCACAGCATGAGCCCCAAACCTGCATGACCCAGAGATTAAAAAGTGAAGGATAAAGGAGTCTTTCAACCACCATTTTAGTTGAACTGGGCATTGACTATATCTGTCCTGGGCCACAGCATGAGCCCCAAACCTGCATGACCCACAAATTTAAAAAGTGCCGGAAAAAGAAGTCTTTCAACCACCATTTTAGTTGAACTGGACATTGACTATGCCTGTCCCGGACCACAGTATGACCATTAAATCTGTCTTACCCACAAATTTAAAAAGTGCCGGAAAAAGAAGTCTTTTAACCACCATTTTAGTTGAACTGGACATTAACTCTACCTGTCCTGGGTAACCTGCATCTGTTCTAGTCTTCCTGTTCCTCCCTTGTACAATTCAGAGGAATATTTGTATCAGCTATTTTGTGCATTCCAGTATTTTAGTAGTTTAATTCTAGAAAACACATTTTTAAAGTACGATGGAATCCCACCACATCTTTGTTTCTCTTTTTTTAAATGTATTAAATGGGTTGTTTCACTACAGGGATTGCTAGTAGTGTTGAGCGATTACGTTGACCATCGACATCGGTCGATGGTCGATAGTCGACCATCATCGACAAGATAGTCGATAGTGAGTGGTCGATTATGAGCGATGACCATTAAAGTTTATGGGAGAGCAACAAAGCCTTCATTCTTACACCCAAACATTGCTGGAGAAGCTGGAATTAACATCCACAACAGTCAAATGGATACGTGCTACATATTAGGCAACACACTTAGGTTATAAAAGCCACCGAAAAAAAATCACACACCATTTCACTATCCCTGTCTGTACCACAGCATGACCCTTAAACCTGCATCACCCACAAATTAAAAAGTGCCAGAAGGCAGTATGATTTGAACCATCATCTTACTTGAACTGGACATTGAATATCCCTGTCCTGGAACGCAGCATGAGCCCCAAACCTGCATGACCCCAGATTAAAAAGTGCCAAAAGAGAGTCTTTCAACCACCATTTTAGTTGAACTGGACATTGACTATACATGCCCTTTGGGCCCCCAGCATGAGCTCCAAACCTTGATGAAACCCCCCAAAACAAAAGGCCGGGAAAAGGGGTCTTTCACCCCCCATTTTAGTTTCACTGGGCATTGACTAACCGTCGGGGGGCCCCAGCATGACCCCAAAACCCGCATGAAACCCCCCCATTTAAAAAGTTTCCGAAAAAGGATTTTTTCACCCCCAATTTTTTTTAACTGGGCAATTTACTATACCGCCCCGGGCCCCCAGCCCTGAGCCCCCCAAAACTGCATTACCCCAGATTTAAAAAGTGCCGGAAAAAGGAGTCTTCAACCACCATTTTAGTTTCACTGGACATTTACTATCCCCTTTCCCGGCCACACAAAGACCCCAAAACCCGCATGACCCCAATTTAAAAAATGCCGGAAAAAAGGGTTTTTTCAACCACCATTTTTTGTTTTAACTGACATTGACAAAACCCGTTTCCCGTACCGCAAATAAACCCTTTAAACCCCGTCTGGGCCCCCAGATTAAAAAGTGCCGAAAAGGGGTCCCTTTTAAACCCCCTTTTATTGAAAAATGGGCATTGACTATACCCTTTCCGGGCCGCAGTAAAGACCATTTAAAAACCGTCTGGGCCCCCAAAAAAAAAAGGGGCTTTGGGAAAAAATTTTTTGAACCACCATTTTAGTTAACTGGGGCATTAACTAAACTGGGCCCCGACCGGGAGAATGACCATTAAACCCCGCTGACCCACAATTAAAAAGTGCCGAAATAGGGGGTCTTTCAAACCCCCATTTTTTGTTTTTACTGGGCATATACTGTCCCCGTCCCCGGGTAACGCTTGGGCCCCCCCATAAAGGTTACCCCAATTGGGGCTTCACTTTGGGAAAAATGGGGTTAAAAAGCTCCCCGTTTCCCCCCATGCCCTTTTTCCTTTTGGGATCTTTTCTTAATTTTTCTCAAAACTGCTGGAGGGAAAAATTTTCTCTTACTTTGTTCTCTGTCCGTGCCCATACTCCCCTTCCCTGAATAAAACCTACCATCGGTCAATTTTCCCCGTACCTCCCTTGTAAAAAAAAATTTCCCCGAGGAATTTTATTTCCACAATTTTTTAAAATGCAATTTTTTATTAATTTTAATTCTAGAAAAAACCCTTTTTTAAAATAGGAAGGAATCCCACCTGTCTTTGTTTTCTTTTTTAATTGTAATTAAAGGGGGGTTTTTCAATACAGGGATTTTATAGCATTTAAAGATCTTTTCAAAAAAAGTTTATTTGCAAAATGTTCCCTTAACATTTTCTACCTATTTCCCTTTTCTGACAGCACCATCACCCTTGAGGCCCCCAAATTACAATTGTTTAAGAAAAAAATTCGGGTAAAACCCATTTTTTTCAATAGGACCTGTATTTAAACGCAATTCAAAAGCAACCCTCCCCCCCAAAAAAACAAAAAATGACGCCTTTAACCCAAATTTTTGACAATTGTTTAAAAAACAAAGGGCGTTAGAAACATTTTTTTTTAAAAAGGCCTGTTTGTATTGCGCATTTTTAAAACAGCCCTGACCCAAAAAAATTTTTTAAAAAAGACTTCTCACCACTGTTTAAAAATTTTGAGGTTGGGAAAAACCGAAAAACAAAAACAACATGTTCTTTCCCCCAGTCCCCAGGGGTTTAAAAATCCCAGTAGGACTAGAATTTATTGTTTTCAACAAACTATCAACAATTTCAACCCCAAAATGAATTTAGGGGAGCGCAATAAAACTAAATTCCCAAAAATTTTCACAGATGAGAAATTGCGTTTTTTTTCAGCAAAGACAAACCAAAAAATTTTTCTATCAGAATTGTCGTACAACGGGGATATTTGGAAAAAACTAGGGCCGCACCACGTGCAATACAGCAAATTTAAAAATTATACAGATAACAAACTGTGGTTTTTGCACTTATAAATACACCTGCAGTGACTACAAAATTGCTGTTATTCAAATCTAAAGTGCATGGTGGGCTCTATGAAAAAAAGCTGGACCTGCGCCAAAGTGAAAAACACGTAATTAAATTGTTACGGGATAATAAAACGTGGGTTTTTGCACCTATCAATACACCTTTTGGTGACTACAAAATTGCTGTATTCCAAATTTAAGTTGAAAGGGTTGGCTCTAGGGAACAAAACTGGGCCCACCCCAAAGTAAAAAAAAACACCAAATTTGAAATGTATACGGATAATAAAAAGTTGAGTTTGCACCTAAATCAAATACACCTGCAGTTACTAAAAAGATCTGTATCCTAATATAAGTACAAGGGCTGCACAACATACAAGTAATATTTAATTCACCAAAAACTGGCCAAAAACTGTTAATCAAACCCATTGCAAATGCAGGGTCAAATCACAGTCAGGGCTACACAAATACCACTCTCCTTTCAAAAGCCTGCCTGCCAGCCTATCTGTTCTGTTATTCAACCACCACAGCCCCACCCCCCCCACCCCCCCACGGCTGTACAGCGCAAATGCTACTTTAAAATTCCCCAGCCTAAGTAACTAAAAAACGCAAATCTCTAATCTACCTAAGTTCTAATGTTCACAGCTAAAAAGCATAGTTTTTGGTCTGGGGTGTGAACAAATAGAACAGTTTCTCTGAGCTGTTTTGAGAGAGACCGAGCACACGTCCTACTCTTATGATACACAGACACACACTGAGGCTGAACAGGAAGGGCTGTTCTATGTACCCAGTCATGACGTCGCACACCCAGCTCACCCTGCTCTATTCTGTAAGCTGATTTGCTGGCCGCCAAAATGACAGGAAGCGCTGAAAATGGCGCAATATTAATAGATTATGCGCAGATTTTCACCTAAATTATCGCGTGATCGAAAAAATCTGATCAACATAAAAACCGTGCCGATTTCAACTTTGTCGATAATAATCGCTCAACACTAATCACCAACAATCACAGATCACCAGTGGTCAGGTCACCACCACATGACTGTGAACACAACATTGATTCAACACAGAAGCAAAACAACAAGACATCCAGGGACTCACAGGAGATATCTTCTCTGATGAGTTGTTCTCTTCTCTCAAGAATTGTTCTCTTCTCTCAAGAATTGCTCTCTTTACTGATGGAAGTTGTTCTCTTTTCCTTTTCTTCACCATCTAGCCCAGATGGCCATTACAACTTATCCAACAACTTCTTGTCCCTGAAGAATATACCCCACAAACCTCTTAGACTTCACTTATTTCCCTATACTTGTGCATAAACTCCCCCTCCAGAGTGCCCCAAATAGTAAAAATTACCAACTTGTGCCCCTAAAAGTAAAAGTAAAGGTGGACATCAATGGGGTTTCCCTTTGTGCCCTTAGCTTCAGTCTTGTTTTTTGTCCGAAAATAGTAGATAGACACTCCCTCCAAAAATAGGTTTGCAGATAGTTAGACCCCAATTAGGCAGATAAGTATATACCTCCCCCCTTTAGTAGGAAGGTAGTTCTACAGATCCCCTCATTAAGTAGAAAGGTAGGCATATAGGCCCCTCAGTAGGTAAGTAGGTATATAGCCACCCCATTATGTAATTAGATATTTAGCCCTTCAGTAGATAGTTAGGTATATAGCCTCTCTAGTAAATAGGCAGATATATACACCCTCAGGTTCGATTGGTATGAAGGCCTCTTATTAAGTAGGTAGGTATATAAGCCCAACACAACATTGATAGGTATATCTGCCTTCCAATACATTGGCAGATAGGTATACAATGCCCTCAGTAGGTAACTCTTTAGGCAGCCAATTAAGTAGGTGAATAGTTATATAGGCCCCCCAGTAGGTAAGTATACAAGCCCTCCAATAGGTAAGTAAGTGTATAGGCCTATCATTAAGTAGGTAGGTAAATAAATAGGCTTCCAATTAAGTAGGAAGGTAGTTATATTAGTCACCCAGTAGGTAAATAGGTATGTAGCGCCTCGTGCGTAGGTAGGTATAAGTGTCCCTCATTAAGTAAGTAAGTATATAGGTCTCTCATGGTAGGTTTATAGCCCACCAGTGGGTAGATAGGTATGTGGATCCCATCAGTAAGTAGGTATTTTGGGCACCCCAATAGGTAGGTATATAGGGTCTCCCCAGTAGGCAGGTATATAACTCCCCAGTAGCTAGCTATAAAAAGCACCCAATAAGTAGGACCATAGGATTCTCCAGTAAATAGGTCAATAAATAGGGTTCCCCCATAGGTATAGGTATATACCCCTGTAGATAGGTATTTACATAGGCTCCCTAGTCAGTAGGTAGGTACATAGGGACCTCTAGTAAGTAGACAGGTATATAGGACCCCCCAGTAAGTAGGTATGTAGAGCCCCATCCAGTAGTTAGGTATGCAGAACTCCCTCTAGTAGGTAGGTATATAGGGCTCCCAATAGGTAGGTATTTAAGGACCCTCAGTAATTACATATAAGCATATAAGGCCCCTCTAGTAGGTAGGTTTATTTGGGGCTCTAGCAGGTAGGGTTCTCCCAGTACATAGTTAAGTTCATTGCTACCCCCAGGATGTAGGTACATAGGCCCTCCAGTAGCTAGGTAGGTACATAGGGCCTCTCTAGTTAGTAGATGGATACATAGTGCCACCAATAGATAGGTAGGTAGCTAGGCCCCAATCAAAGGGTAATATGCCCCCCCCCCCAGTTGGTAGATAGATATACAGGGATCCTTGTACCTTCATTTAACTCCTCGAGTCCGAAGCAGGTAGCATTATGCCGCCTACTCTGGGACGCCCCTTCTGGCATCTGCAAGGGCATGATGCCATAGGCTTATTGCCTAGATCATGCAGTGGAGCAGGACATGCAATGACGTCATCACATTGTACCATCTCCTCAGTGGCATCTAGAGGGCTGATCGACTGGGATCGGAGTGTCCCGGCTGTTTTGCCTAAGCCACTGCATTGCTGGGTCTATGTGATCCAGCGATGCAGTTGCATGGTGAAGGGGACTTTTAGGCCTCTGACTCAGGGGTCCCTTTCCAAGTGCGACCACAACCCCTGTAACTACACCATGGGTTGGCGGGGCAAGAAGTACATTGCTCTTGCTGACCCGCATTCTGTTGAAGACATGCTTCAGAACTTTGGGTCCATCGGTGGGAATCACCTTAGTGGCCCTCAGGGAAGATTGCAAGTCCTGGCCTATTCCATGCTGTTTAAAGTTACAACAGCCCAGAAGCTCAGCTATTGTAATTGCAAGGCAGGAGAGGGAGATGGTTGCAGAACCTAAATGAGGATAAGGGGAAATTAATTACAAACAAGTGGAAAACGAGGAAGGTCAGAGATGCAAGGTTGGGCCTCCATTTATTTTCTACTACTACAATACTGTTACACAAAAAATACAGCAATACAAAGTAAGCTCTAAAACCCATACAAACATTCAATTCATTAATTTTTCAAAATCCAAAAGTCACTAACTTTTTTATATAGTGTATTTGGAGGGATGGCTTCCTTCATCTTGGCTTATCTGCCTGATGTTCTTATAATTTGTGCCTATAGAGTCTATTGCACTAAGTGAAAGTTGACTTTGGCTTCATTATGAGGAAAATACAGAGTTAGAGATAGATCCACCTGATGCAGTTGATCATAGTGTGCACTAAACCCCAATTGTATACATGTAGAGAAGATAGCAGTTATACTGTTTTGAATGTTCCATGAATTTAATATTTATATGTTTGCAACAGTGTCTTTATCAATTGTGAATGGATGTGCTGGATTTTTTTTTTTTTTACTACAGAACTGTAGTGTGCACTTCTCATGTTGAATGTAGGGCTAATGACATTCCAAAATACCAATATTCTTTGTCAACCATTCTTTAGTTGATTTACTTGTGTGCTTTAGGTCATTATGTTATCACTTCACCCAATGTCTGTATAGTGTGATGTCATAGACTATTAACCTACATTTTCTTGTTTGTTGCCATACCTTTGAATTAATTGTTTCCTCAATAACTGCAAGGCAGCTACGTCCTAAGGTGGCAAAGCAGCTGCAAACTATGATTCACCTTTTGCATAATCAAGAGACAGTTTTAGAATGTGCTCTTTTCCTCCAAAAAGTGCATAGTGTTATCTGCTCAAAAAAAGTTTCACATTTGTCTCATTTGTTCATATAAAAGCTTTGCCAGAACCAGTGTAAAACATTCAAGTGGACAGGCTGAAACAGCAGGAGCTTGTTTTGGACTTTTGTGGCGTCCTTTTAAAAAATATTCATTTTATTTAAGGTTTTTCTAAAAATGAACATATGGACAATGCGTTTTGCAGCATATAATGTTATGAGTAGAGTTCATTGAATAGCTCTCAGTTCAGTTCAAGAGCTCGGCCAAATTTTTCCCAGTATTTGTGCTTGGGACATCCCAAGCCTGCATCAAAGTCAACAGTCGCATTTTTGGAGTATAACATCAGACGTTAAACCACATCTCTTTTCGCACAATAGCATACCACTTTTACTGAGACCACTCTCCCTTTGTGGGACAAGATGCAGACGTGTCTAGAAACTATCTCAAACACATCATAAATGTGGTTTCAAGCAAATTTAACACTATTTTTGGCACAACTTTTTCCAGAATACTGGTGCAACTGTCTTGATAAATGTGTCCCATTATATTTATGATCATTATTTGTGATCTCTCTTTCTCTCTCCTTATATTTTTATATTTTTCAAATGGTATTTTCATATAATTATTTGTAACTTGTTTACCAACAATATTCTGAATTGCTCACTCTATTTATGATTACATTTCATGCTGTATGTTAGTGTTTCCCAATAGTCCTGGACACCAGACTTATAGTGAGTCATCCCTGTGCATTTTAACTATTCTTCATGTCAAAGTACTAGCAGTCAGCAATTATTTAATGTTTCCTGACATGAGAGAAGAAAATAATTGAATTCTAGACAGCTGATGTCACATGCTGTAGAATAATTATATATCTGTGTGGCAAGACTAACCCCAGCAGGGATGTCTCCTTTATACTGTACATGATATGAAACTGTAAGCTGATCGTAAATACCAGACAGCTGGTCTCGTGGTCACAATGTAATGTACAGAACCAAATTAATTACAAAATTGAAGACAGAATAAAATAAAACAGTCTAACAAAACATTACATTATGCTTTCAAATCTTTATTATGCTTTCAACTGTAAGTAATTGCAAACAATTTTATAACCCCTAACAAAATATTGAATCGCTATTCATTCTTAGAGAATATTTACCCATTTTTTCTGTGTTTTTTTTTTTTTTTTTAATTCTTAGTAGATACCGAGAGATTAACTTGTCAGGATGGGGCTTTTTTTGACAACAATTTTTTTTCAAATATCCAGAATAAATTTTTGATTAATTTGATCCAGGCTGTCTGCTGGCCATGTCGTTGAGCTGGTATGCTGTTACTGAAGAAAAGCATTGACACTCTTTGCTCTGTGGCAATATTATTATATTATCCTGAAAAATGACTCCATCATCACCAAATCCATTTTCTATCGAAGTAATGAGAAAGCGTCCAAAGTTTCTAAGTAGACCTGTGCATTGATCGTTGAGGTAATGATTTCCATCTCCATGGCTCTCTACATTGCATACAATCATGTGTATTATATGTGAGAAGGGATATTTGGTTGGTTATTTCATGTGTTCTTCATATTTTTATAATTATATTTTTAGAACAGCATTAGATATAAGCTTATATTCTTGGCAAAGTGTATTGGTGATATATCACTGAATTTCACTTTTATCCAGTCATCCATTCATCCACACTTCATGGTTTCTTATTGTTAGTCCATTGTAACCATGTTTACTTTTGTTTAGGTATTATTGTTGGTTTGTATTTGCTTATGCAATAGGTAAATCCCATTAAATTCAGTCAATTTTTTTATACTGTAGATGTGTCTAAGACATGGATTCCTGTTTCTGCTCAGTTTTTTTTTTTTATTTGTTTGGTCGAACATTTTCCATTTGCAAAACATAATGGGCTTCATTTATGAAAACTACCAATAAAACTGTTTGTGATTCCTATGGCAACTAATTAGAGGTCAGTGCTCATTGTTCCAGAGCAGTATAAAAATGGAAGCTGAGCTCTGATTGGTTACAATGAGCAACAACGACAGTTTTACTTTTAGACAGCTTTCATAAATGAGAAACATTGTTTTTCTTTTCTGAGTCTTTATTTTTCTATCCTAACACTTTGACCTCATGTGTATGTATTTGTATGTCTTACTTTTATAAACTTCCAGATTTTACATACAGTCAGTTGGGAACAACCAACGTATTTTGCAAAACTCTGATGTTGGATTACTATCTTCAAGAATTTTTTTTAACCCTTTCCATTGTTGCAATCAACAGCTATCTTTGAAGGGTCATGTTTTCGCTCAAATAGCTGTTCAACCACTAATGCTGCTTTAAATGTCCTCTGGGGTGTGTTTACTTACTGTTGCTGCAAATGTTGCTTGAGTGTTGCAGCCATTGAGTGGATTCAGTGGTCATATGTAATTACTTTGACATTACCGCTTATGAGCCACTCACTTCCTGAGCAGGGATATAAAAAAAATAGCACATGATGCCACTCAATGGCTGCAGCAATCATGCACCATTCTCATTATTATACCCTTTTAGCCCCTCCTTTCAACTTATGTTGGAATGATCAATTTAAACCTTCTGTCAGGATAATGGGGGTTCCTATTTGGTTTGGGGTGTGATATCATGACACTCTGTGGAGCTAAAGTAACATCCCAGAAGTATCTGGATATTTTAAGTAACCAATTACATCCCATGAACCAGACTTTGATCAAGATGATACAATCTTCCAAGATGAAATATGCTTTTATCCACACTACTTGGAGCACTGAATCTTAGTTTGTGGACCATCCTTGAGAACAAGGTAAGAAGTAGATTCTGGTGTCTGCTTCCATCAAGGACTCAGCATCTGTATTAGTTGAGAAGTAAAACAAAACTGGCATTATTTTTGTTCAGGGTTTATAGCCCTACCTTACCCATAATTAATTAAAAAATGAGTTCTGTAGATGGTATTCTAAATTATATTAAGAGCATATCCTGTCTTATGTAGATTGCGCTAATTAAAATCAAACATTGCATACTAAGAGCACTGTAAATTGGTTACATATTTTATGTTTATCACATTTGTCACATTTCTTTCTTAATATTCTTTACTTTGTAACATTTTTTGCACTGAAGTACTCATTATTAGAGATGGGCGAATTTCTCAAAAATTCAATTCGGTCACTTCGCCGAATTTCCCGACAAAATTAAATTCGGTCCTAATTACTTTGGGACGAATCAAGTTAAAAAACAGCTATTTCCAGGCTGCACAGAGCCTGCAGGGTGCTGTAGAATGTTGTGCCATGCTTAAATATGCAGATGGAGCTTGGTTTGGTCTTCATACAATGTTGTGTTTTAAATTATAAAATTCCCTGGGCACTTAAGAGGGCAAAACTGACCAAAAAAAATTCAAGCGGGAATGTAGCCTGATATAGTCATGCCAGCAAAAGCTGGAAAAAAACAAGCTGAGAGCTCGTGGCAACATTAGTGACAGAGTGTGGAGGTGACGGCGGCAGCCACAGCAGCATGAGGTCAGAGAGTGGCACAGTGACATTCTGGAGGTGGCAAAAACAGGAGTAGGCCACAGAGTGGCACAATGACACAGTGTGGAGGTCACGGCAGCAGCAGCATGAGGTCAGACAGTGGCACAATGACATTCTGGAGGTGGCAAAACAGGAGTAGGCCACAGAGTGGCACAATGACACAGTGTGGAGATCGCAGCAGCAGCAGCATGAGGTCAGACAGTGGCACAATGACATTCTGGAGGTGGCAAAACAGTAGTAGGCCACAGAGTGGCACAATGACAGAGAGTGGAGGTGACGGTGGCAGCAGCATGAGGTCAGACAGTGGCACAATGAAATTCTGGAGGTGGCAAAAACTGGAGTAGGCCACAGAGTGGCACAATGACAGAGAGTGGAGGTGACGGCGGCAGGAGCAACAGCATGAGGTCAGAGAGTGGCACAATGACACAGTGTGGATGTCATGGCACCAGCAACAGCAGCAGCATGAGGTCATAAAGTGGCACAATGACAGAGTGTGGAGGTGGGTGGCAATAACAGTCCCTGGTAAAGATGGTTGGTGGCAGATGGAGAAACTGTCAGCAGATGTGTGGTATCAGGCGGGTGGCGGCATCAGAATAGTGGCTGAGGCAGATAGTTTGAACCCAGACTCATTTCTCACAGTTTGGGTGAGGCGTCATGGCTGATGTAGTCTGATGCCTAAGGCATTGGTGTGTGGAAATCCTGGCCGATCCACGCCTGATTCATCTTGACAAAGGTCAGTCGTTCCACATTTCCCGTGGACAAGCAGGTTCTCCTTGGGGTAACGATGGCCCCCGCCGCACTGAACACCCACTCTGATGCCACACTACTGGCCGGGCAGGACAACTTCTCCATTGCAAACTCGGCTAGTTGCGGCCACACATGCAGTTTGGCTGCCCAGTAATCCAGTGGATCTTCTAACTGGGGTGGCAGAGTGCTGTCCAAGTAGGCCACCACCTGTTGGTTCAGGGTCTGCTCTAGGTCCTGCTGCTGCTTCTGCTGGCGACTGCCCTACTCACTAGGCAGGTGAAGGAAGCTGCTCATCAGTGACTCCAGACTTAGGTTGCTGCTGATGGAGCTGGTACTGCTCCTACCCCCATACCTTCCCCCAGCAGCCGAGGCAGTAGTACGTGAGCGCTGAAGAACCCCCCTGTCAGACTTGTCAGAGGAGGGATGATGCCGCACATAGGCAACGGCCAACTGACTACAGAGGATTTCCCTATAGTATTTGAGTTTGTCCTCCCTCTCAATAGCTGGGACAAAGTCTCCCCTTTTGGACCGGTAGCGAGGGTGCAATAGGGTGATGAGCCAGATGTCATCCCTCTGCCGGATGCTGACTATTTGGCTGTCACTAGCCAGGCAAATCAGCATGCTGCGGGCCATCTGCACAAGTGACTCCGAGGGGCTCCCTGCCTCCATCTCCAGTGTATATTGCCACGGTGCTTGCGGGTCATCTTCCTCGTCTTCCTTATCTCCATCTACCTCCTCCAGCTGCTCCTGCTCCTCCTTTCTTGTCACCTGGGTAGAAAATCCACTCATTTCACCAGACAATGCTTCTGCTCTAATGTCCTCCTCCTCCTCCTCCATTTCAGTCCCCACCGGACTCATGTGGCCGCGAGATGTAGTCGCCACGTCTCCAGTCCCCTGCCGAGACAGATTTTTCAACATCTGTTCCAGGACATGAAGCAGTGGAATGACGTTATTCATCCCGTAGTCCTGGAGACTGACAAATAACGTTGCCTCCTCGAATGGCCTCAACAAACGGCAGGTGTCACGCATGAGTTGCCACTGGCTGACATCAAAGTTACACAGGGGAGTACTCCTGTCCGCCTGGATCATCAAAAAATCGTTAATGGCCTTTCTCTGTTCATACAGTCGGTCCAACATGTGCAGGCTTGAATTCTAATGGGTGGAAACATCGCATATCAGAGTGTGTTGGGGGAGGCCGTTCTGCCGCTGCATTTCGAGGAGACGTCCGCGCTGCCGTGCACCTTGGAACAAACCGATAAGCTCAAGGACTGGCCCACCTTCTGTTCTACATATTTGTGAAGTGCTGGTACTGCCTTTTTGGAAAAGAAATTACGGCTTGGAACTCTCCATCTCGGCTCGGCACAAGCCATTTGTTCTCTGAACGGAGCGGAACTTCCACACCGCTGAGTAGCTGATTTTACCGCCAACGCTCCGCATTGAATGACTACTACCGCCGCTGCCTCGCTGAGCCCCTGTGCCGCTGCTTTCTTGGACCTGCAAAGCAGGTTTTCTACCCCGTGGGCGCTTGGCTCCCGACCTCACACTGCTGCTATCCTGCTGCCTCACGACCACACAACCCACTTGCCTCACCCAGCTCCCAAGTGCGGTCGGCTACATCATCATCTATTTGTGTTTCATCGTCACTGCTGTCCTCCTCACCGGTCTTGGTATGTAGAGGCTGACCCCTCACAACATGACCTCCCATGCCACTCTCAACATCTATACTTTGCCGCCTACTGCAAGAAGCAGGGGATATTGGCTCCATTTCTTCGCTGCCAAGTAGCTGCTGACTGCCCTACTCAAATTGTTCATCCTCGCTATATAGTGGCGCTGAGCCCAGACCACATAGTAGATCTCTGGCTGAGGGAACCGGATGGGACAGAGGCGGGTTGAGGACAGGTGAGGGCCGATGACCGCTCCCGGGCCATGCCAACTAAGGGTTGTGTCTGACGTTCCCACCGACTCTTGGCTGGGGTTGTCAGATGTCATCTGGGAGGAAGTGGATGACCTAGTCAACCAATCAAGAACCATTGGGTTGCTGAACAACACACAGCCGCTAGATGACAGCGGCAATTGTGGTCTCACTGAGTGGCCCCTGCTGCGACGTCCCCTTACTGTGCTGCGACCTGGGCCTGCTCCAGGAATGTTTGTGCCTCTGCCACTCGCAGGTAAAGAGCCTGCCACCTCTCTGTCTGACATACTGTTTGTTCTAAAATGTACAGACACTGTTTTATGAAGATATCTTTATATGATAAATACACCCTGTATTTGACTCCAAATGAATCCAGTAACAAGATTGGGTAACCCTTGGATATAAATTGCGCTCCACAAATGGCCAGGAAAAGTTTACTTGTATGTGTCATTTAAAAACACTGTTTATTTTACTGAATATAAAAGCACAAAAAGGCTTAATTAACCTTCGGATATGAATTATGCTACAGGCAAAATTGCTTCTCTGGCAGTGAAAAAAGAACGTTTCTTTTACTAAGTACAACTGCAGAACAACGCTTAATTAACCCGTGGATGTAAATTGCGCAAAAGAATTGAGCAACCAAAAACTACCAGCTTTGTAGCGTGTTACAATGGCGTGTATTTTACGGTACAGAGCAAGAGAAAAACTTGTAATTAACCTTCGGTTGTGAATTATGCTACAGGCAAAATGTCTTTTTTGTCGATGAAAAAGACAGTTTCTTTTAGTCACCACAACAGCAGATCAACGCTTAATTAACCTCTGGATGTAAATTGCGCAAAAGAATTAAGCAACCAAAAACTACCAGCTTTGTAGCGTGTTACTATGGCGTGTATGTTACGATACACAGCAAGAGAAAAACTTGTAATTAACCTTCGGTTATGAATTATGCTACAGGCAAAATGTCATTTTTTGCGGTGAAAAAGACGGTTTCTTTTAGTCACCACAACAGCAGAACAATGCTTAATTAACCCCTGGATGTAAATTGCGCAAAAGAATTGAGCAACCAAAAATGAAATGGTATTTGTGTTGTAAAAACACTGTTTCTTTAAATGAATATAACAGGAACAGGCTTAGATAACCCTTGGATATTCAATGTGCTGTGAGCAGATAGCATTAAAATGTATATGCAGCTGCACTGGACGCACACTGGACTTCAGATCCAATACCCCACAAAATCAGAAATAGAACGTAAAGAGAAGCAGTCTCTGAGACAAGCTGTGACACCCTCCCCCCCCCCCCCAAAATCACTGTATAAAAATCAGTTCTTTAGTAAGAGATATCATAAGCAGCCGCGGCAGCACCTTTTCTAATCAGTACAGTGAGAGCGGTATGAGCTCCCAGCGTCGCGCCTGGACTTATATAGTGCGGTGACGTCACATAATCCAGCCGGTCTCTGATTGGCTTCATCTCTGCATATGTCATGTAGGCTATGCCCGTCTTCCTACCAGAGTTCTTTGCCCCATGTAACGCTATGTGCTCGCAGCCATTTTATCAATCAAAAGCACACTTCGTTCACGCGAAGTACCCCAAAGTTTGACTTCGTTCCAATCCGAAGTTTTCCTGAAATTCTAAACAAATTCCACTTCGTTAGAATCGATTTGCCCATCTCTACTCATCAGAAGCAGTATTAAATGCAATTCAGGAACTCCACATAAAATATGTAACACCCCAATCTTAATACATATTTAATAATACTCACAGTATCTCTCAAAAGTGAGTTCACCACTCATGTTTTTGTAAATATTATATTATATCTTTTCATGGGACAACACTGAGAATATGACACTTTGATACAATGTAAAGTAGTCAATGTACAGCATGTGTAACAGTGTAAAATTGGTGTGCCCTCAAAATAACTTAATGCACAACCATCAATGTCTAAATGGTTAGCAACAAAAGTGAGTACACCCCTAAGTGAAAATGGAAAAATTTAGCCCAATCTGTCATTTTCCCTCCATGGTGTCATTATGGAACTCAGGTGCATTAGTAATGTGCCAAACATGTATAAAGGCTATAGATAGGCTGGAAATACAAGAAAAGTAATTAGAATAGCATGTCAGTGAATAGAAACTATGGTACTGATCTTGCTTGGTGAACCACAGGTCCCAGCAAGACCTGTGGTGTGCTGGCTATTGCTGTATGTAGAATAAAGGGTGAAAGGAGCAAAAATACATTTCAAATTTAATGTAGTAAAAATTTTAAATTTAAAAAACAACATCATCGGTGGTTTATTTAATGTAAAATTAGTTTTAGATTCTATTTATTTAAAATACAATTTATAGGAGATGTTTTATATTTTTTGGATATATATTTTTATGTTTATTCTAAAGCAGAGTTCGCGCGATTGGCGCGGTATGTCAGCTGTGTATTACAGCTGACATACCGCAGCATTGGCCCTGACCAAAGATCACTCCAGAGGGGGGTGGGGGAGAGCGATTAACCCCTTAATTATCGCGACCGGTAGGTCGCAATAACTAAGAGAGACGCAGGAGGAGCGATCTCCTCCTGCGTCCCTATCGGCAACAGCAGCGGCATGATCGTACGGTTGCTGTGTCCTGACAGACAACCGGAAGGCAATGAATGCCTTCAGAGGTGTCTGTCACATCACCAAATAGTCTAAAAAAAAGGGAATCTAGCGAGAGAACAAAGAGTGACTTTTAATAACTATATTTATTATTTTGCCATAGGCAAACTTAAACTCGTCAGTTCTCAATCTATAAGGCACTAAAACTTAACTTTATTATATATATATATATATATAATATTATATATATATATATATAATATATATATATATATATATATATATACATATATATATATACACTTAACCTCGATACACACTATTTTAAAAACCTGATTTCTAACCTCTCAATTTTTTCCTTTCTATTTATGAAGGAATAACTCCTTTTCAATCAATGTGATGACGTCCCTAATCTGATGGGCATGAAACATATAAGGTTTCCTTGTGAGACCTTCTGCAGAGGGTAACGCAGTAGAAAGAGGTAGAAAATCACAAATTAAAATGTCATGCCTGACATACCTCTTTCTACTGTGTTACCCGCTTCAGAGGGTCTCACAAGGAAACCTTATATGTTTCATGCCCATCAGATTAGGGATGACTGCCCAAGTAAGTTAGAAAATCACTGTATATATAGGGTTTCCATGCTAATAGGTGGTGTTCCACCAGACTTGATAATAGAAAAGGAGTTATTCCTTCACAATTAGAAAGGGACAAATTGAGAGGTTAGAAATCAGGTTTTTAAAATAGTGTGTATCGAGGTTAAGTGTTATATATAATAAAAGTTAAGTTTTAGTGCTTTATAGATTGAGAACTGATAGAGTTTAAGTTTGCCTATGGCAAAATAGTAAATATAGTTATGTGACGTCACCATGCCCGGCCGTGCCCTGTGGGCATGGCCCGGCATTGTGACTGACAGTTGCCATAGGAACCAGTACACAGCAACAAGATGTGCATTGATTCCTATTGAATGAGCAATCTAAAGATCACTCACTCAAATCCTCTATGGGGAAAAGTAAAAAAAAATGTGAAAAAGTAAAAAAAAAGGGAAATAAGGGAAAAACAAGTAAAACACAAGCACGAAATATAAAATAAAAACACGTACACCGCCCTATTCTTCTTTACAAATGCCAATCACCCCAAAAAATATCAAAAATAAATAAAGTACCCATATTTGGTATTGCCACATGCGTAACGACCTGCCCTATAAATCTGTCATGCTAATAAACCCCTATGCTGAACCACCAAAAAAAAAAAAAAAAAACACATTATTAAAATTTGTGTTAATCCCGCAGGACATAAAATGGAATAAAAAGCGATCAAAAACTCATATAAATGCCAATGTTGTAAGAATTAAAACGTCAGTTCATTCTGCAAAATAAATGTCCTTACACGTCTCTGTGTATGGAAAAATAAAAAAATTATGGCTCTCAGAAGATAGCGATACATAAATATTTTTTAAAGTGCTTCAACATAAAAAAACTATATAAACAGGATATCGCCGTAATCCTATCGACCCAAAGAGTAAAGCTAACTTATCAAAAAATAAAAAACACTACTAGGATTGCAGTATTTTCGTCACCCTTCCTTCCAAAAAATGGATTTAAAACTGAACAAAAAGTCGTCCTCCCAAAATGATACTAATAAAAACGTCAACTCATCCTGCAAAAAACAAGCCCCTACACAGCTCAGTACACAGAAAAACTAAAAGGTTATGGCTCTCAGACTATGGCGATGTATTCTGCCACAGATATACGTTAGAGAAAGTCCCTGAGAGGTTGTGAGAGGATTCTCAGTATCAATCTAATGTATACTGTGAACCGCTGACATTAAGTTTCCAGCTTGTAGGCCAGTTGCATTAGATAGGATCAATGGATTAGCTTAAGAGTACAGTTTTAAATGATTTACCTTGAAGAACGTTATGCCATGCAGGTCAAAACACATTGCTACATCACAGTGAATCATGAGAAGGTCCGTGCCTCACAAGATGAAAGACAGAGAAATAAGCAGAAGATGATGTAAGAGAGAGGGAGGAGAAGAGAGAAACAATGCATCATGAGAAAATTGGGTTAAAGGAGAAGTAACAATTGATGTAACACAATGAAAACTTTAGCCAGAGTGGCACATTACATATATAAAGAGAAAACATACCAATGCACAGTACATATATATAAGCTGTGACAGCTATACTACCCGCTGAATCCTTGGATTTTCACTACACATAAACCAACATAATAGTAAATCTATTTCTGTTGTAGAATGAGGATTCAGGAACTGAAAGACAAATGTAAAAAACAGACAACAATAACTGTAAAACAGATTATCAGGGAACAGTTCAATGGTTAGATAATCCCTAGTCAGGAAGTTCAGGAAAAGATCCGGTGATGAGCAATTCAGTCAATGTACTTCAAAAGTCTTGTTAGCGTGACTACTGGTTTCATGTTGACAACAGGGCTTGGTTTTTGAATGTCCTTTTGTTATGAATACATTTCAGTTCAGTATGAAAGGCACTCTGTCTGCACATTAGTATCACTAACATCCTCACTTGCTTGTAATGTATTCTGCAGAGAGGGGCTTTTGTTGACACACGTATCCAACCACGACAATCAGTAATATCATCTTAGCTGTGAAAGCACTGCGACGATGTGGACTAACCATTGCGATGGTGCGTACGAGCTTTAGCCGCTTGAGAAGCGTTCAAGCGTGACAAGTCAAGCCGACCCTCCTTTCAGACTTGGTGATGAGGGGTACTCACTTCAAGGACCGAATCTCAGGATCCGTTGTCAGGGTCTTGGAGGACGGAAGTCTCTTTCAGCAGATGTTTCTTACTGTCGTTCAGCAAGGAACTCTTGACCAGTCATGCCAAGAGTATTTTGGCATGGGCACTAACAGACGACGGTCCTGGTGGCACAGTCCGCAAGGGTTGAGGTGAGATGGAACATAAGTCCACTGCTTAGGTTAGAGGAATTTCCTAATCCTATCGCTGCGGTTACTGACATAGACATAGAAGCGTTAGTTTGGGGTTTGTGTTTATGTAACCCAGGACAATCTTGCTGCCAGTGATAGAACCAAATGTCATCCAACATGAATATCAAGCTCAACTGCTGAAAGAAAGTCTGCGATCATCAAACAGCATGGTACAGAGCCACAAATTTCAAGTCTTGGATGGTGGTGCTCTGTTTAGGAGCTATTTTAGCCTTCCAAACAGGAATCCCACAGAACATTACTGCAATTTTCCAATTACCTCAGTTAGGCAAGCAGCGATAGCCTCAGTTGATGTATCTGAGAGATATGTGGACTTCCCTTCTCTGGCTTGTGAAGAGATGCTGGAATGTAACAACCGAGGTATGTGAATCTGCGTTCCAGGCGTGCAGGGATTCTTTTCCAGGACTCCCATCTTCTGATGCTTGTCAAGGGGCAGCTGGAGCATCCCATTCTCATAGTTTTCTGAGAGAGCTTTCTAGTAATGAATTTGTCCCAGTACAGTAGAGATGGCCGAATTTCACAAAAATTCGGCCGTTTCTGGAGATCACTTCGCCCGAATTTTCCGACAAAATTCGTTTCGGCCCGAATTATCTGTCGCACGAATCACGTTAAAAAACAGCTATTTCCAGCTGCCCAGAGGCTGCAGGGATGCATGTAGAACGTTGTGCCATGCCTTAATATGCATGAGGAGCTTGTTTGAGTTCTCATACAATGTTTTTTTTAGTATGACACGCACATGACTGCCGCCTGCGTCTTAGAATCTCTTCACTATAAAAATTCCCTGGCACTTAAGAGGGCAAAACTGACACAAAACTCAAGCGTGAATTTTAGCCTGATAAAGTCATCCCAGCGAAAGCTGGAAAAAACAAGCTAGAGCTCAGGTGGCAACATTAGTGAATAGAGTGTGGAGGTGACGGCGGCAGCACAGCAGCCTGAGGCAGGCAGGGACACAATGACATTCTGGGAGGCGGCAAAACAGTATAGGCCCACAGAGGGCAACAAACGACACAGTGTGGAGGTCATGGCAGCAGCAGCATGAGGTCAGGCAGTGCACAATGACATCTGGAGGCGCAAAACAGTATTAGGCCACAGAGTGGGCACAATCACACAGGTGTGGGAGGTCACGGCGTGCAGCAGTATGAATTGAGGTCATACAGTGGCACAATGGCATTCTGAAGTGGCAAAACAGTATTAGTACACAGAGATGGCGACAATGATACAGTGGGAGGTAAGCGGCAGGCAGTATAAAGGTCAGACAGTGGCACAATGACATTATAGGAGGCGTAAAAACAGTATTAGGCCACAGAGTGGCACAATCACAACAGTGTGGCGTCACGCCTGGCAGCAGTATGCAGGTCAGACAGTGGCACAATGACCATTATGGAGGCGGAAAAACAAGTATTAGGGCCACAGAGTGAGCACAAACACACAGTGTGGAGGTCACTGCGGCAGCAGTATGAGGTTCAGACAGTGGAACAATGTCGATTCTGAGGTGGCAAAAACAGTATAGGCCACAAGTGGCACAATCACACAGTGTGGAGGTCACGGCAGGCAGCATAATGAGGGTCAGCAGTGCACAATGACATTATGGAGAGCGGCAAAAACAGTATTAGGGTATAGGCCCCACAGAGTGGCACAAAGAGACAGTGTTGATGTCACGGCGGCAGCAGTATGAGGTCAGACAGGGCACACTGACAAATACTGCGAGGAGGCATAAACCAGGAGTAGTCCACAGTGGGAGCACGGCAGCAGCCACGGCAGCGCAGCATGAGTCAGACAGTGGCACAATGACACAGTGGGATGCACGACAGGAGTCACACAAGCAGCAGACATGAAGGTCCAGATAGTGGCACAATGACATTCTGCAGGTGTCAAAATAGTATTAGGACACAGAGACGTGCACAATGACTCGATGAGCGGCTAAGACACGGCGGCAGCAAGCATGTAGGTCCAGTCATGGCACAATGACAGAGAGTGAGGTGATGACAGGAGCAAACAGCATGAGTTCAGAGCGTAGGCACAATGAATTCTGCAAGGTGGCAAAATAGTATTCAGGCCCACAGAGCTGCACAATGACTGAGACGGGAGTTCACGGCGGCAGCACATGAGGTCAGGCAGTGGCACAATGACAGAGAGTGGAGGTGATGACAGGAGCAACAGCATGGAGGGTCCAGAGAGTGGCACAATGACATTCTGGCAGGTGGCAAAAAGTATAGGCCACAGCAGCGGCAAACAATGACTGAGAGCGGAAGTGTCACGGGCGGCAGCAGCATGAGGGTCAAGGGCAGTGGCACATGTACAGAGGATTGAGGTGATGACAGGAGCAACAGCATGAGGTTCAGAGAGTGCACAATGACATTCTTCAGGTGGCAAAATAGTATTCAGGCCACAGAGCGCACAAAATGACTGAGAGCCGGAGGTCAACGGCGGGCAGCAAGCATGAGGTCAGGCAGAGTGTCACAATGACAGAGAGTGGGGTGATGACACAGGAGCAACAGCATGAGGTACAGAGAGTGGCACAATGACATTCTGCAGTGGCAAAATAGTAATTCGGCCACAGATCGGCACAATGACTGAGATCTGAGGTCACAGGCGGCAAGCAGCATGATGTCAGGCATTGGCACAATGACAGAGAGTGGAGTTGAGACAGGGAGTCAACACATGAGGTCAGAGAGTGGCACAATGACATTCTGGAGGTGGCAAAACAGTACAAGGCCGCAGAGTGGCACAATGACACATTTGTGGATGTCACGCTTGCAAACAGCAACAGCAGCAGCAGCATGAGCACATAGAGTGGCACAATGACAGAGTGTTGGATGGTGGTGTGGCAAAATACCAGTCCCAGGTAAAGACGGGAGGTAGGCAGATGAGAAACTATGCAGCCAGATGTGTGGCATCAGGGGGGTGGCGGCATCAGAATAGTGGCTGAGGCAGTAGTTTGAACCCAGACTGACGGCCTAAGGCATTGGTGAGTGGAAAATCCTGGCCATCCACGCCTGATTAATCTTGACAAAGGTCCAGTCGTTTTCAACATTTTCCCGAGGACAAAGCGGGTTCTCCTTGGGGTAACGATGGCCCCGCGCCGCACGAACACTCCGCTCTGATGCCACACTAACTGGTCCGGCCAGGCACAGCTTCTCCACCTGCAAACTCGGGCAAGTTGCGGCCACACATCCATTTGGCTGCCCAGTACGTCCAGCGATCTTCCTAAACTGAGGGGTGGCAGAGTGCTGTCCAAGTAGGCCACAACCTGTTGGTTCAGGGAATGATCCATGTCCTGCTGCTGCTGCTGCTGCTGGTGACTGTGCCCTCACTCACAAGTCGGAGTGAAGGAAGCTGCTAATTAGTGACTCCAGACTATAGGGTTACTGCTGAAGTGAGCTGGTACATTAGGCTCCTACCCCCCCCGCCACCTTCCCCCAGCAGGCCGCGGCAGGTAGTACCGAGAGCGCAGAGGAACCCCCCGGTCAGAACCT
Source organism: Phyllomedusa bahiana (assembly GCA_025379985.1). NCBI lineage: Eukaryota > Metazoa > Chordata > Amphibia > Anura > Hylidae > Phyllomedusa > Phyllomedusa bahiana. The sequence continues at coordinate 42,002 of JAODAL010026061.1, forward strand.
GTCAGAGAGGGACGATGCCGCACATATGCAGCGGCCAACTGAATTACGGAGGCATTTCCCTTAGTATTTGATTTGTCTCCCTCTACAATAGCTTGGAAAAAGGCTCCCATTTTGGACACGCGGTAGCGAGGGTCCAATAGGGTGTAGAGCCAGAAGTCATACCTCTGCCGGATGCTGACTATTCGGCGTCACTAGCCAGGCAAATAAGCATGCCTGCGGTACATCTGCATCAAGTGACTCCTGAGGGGCTCCCTGCCTCCTAATTCCCACTGTATACTGCCATCTGTGCTTGGAGTCATCTGCCTCGTGTCTTCCTCATCTCCATCCACCTCCATCCAGCTTGCTCGGCTGCCTCCCCTCTCTTGTCACCCTGGGTAGAAAATCCACTCATTTCACCACGACAAATTGCTCTGGCTCCAATGTCCTCCCCTCCTCCTCCTCCTCCATTTCAGTCCCACCGGGAACTAAAGTGCCCCTGAGATGTAGATCCGCCACATCTCCAGTCCCCCTGTCCAGACAGATTTTTTCAGCATCTGTTTTCAGGACAAGAAGCAGTGGATATACGTAATTCCAATCCCGTAGTCCTGGCGGACTGCACAAATAACGTGGCCTCCTCGAATGGCCTCAACAAACGGCAGTGTCCACGCATGAGCTTGCCACTGGTCTGACATCAAATTTACACAGGGAGTACTATCTGTCTGCCTGTAACATCAAAAAATCGTTAATGGCCTTTCTCTGTTCAATACAGTCCGGTTTCCAACATGTGCAGGGCTGGAATTCCAGCGGGTGGAAACATCGGCATATCAGAGCGTGTTTGGGGGGAGGCCTTTCTGCCGCGCAAACTCGAGGAGGGTGTTCCTGGCTTTAGTACGAAATGGATTAAAGTTGCATGCACAGTTTTCCTTTGCCATTTTCAGATGTTCTGAAGATCGTGGACAGACTTCAGTTCAGGAACCTTATTACAACCTAGATTGGGAACACGTGCGCCATGCAGGAGGCCAATGGACCATACCCTTCCTCTGTGCAGCGCGGACACCATGTTCCTTTTCCTCCTCATTGTCCGCACCATGGTTCCGCTTTTGCAGTGCGCGAGAAGAAGCCACACATCCGAGTTTCTTGGCTAGCATGACGCGGAGCAGTCCTCCCCTGTGTGACTTCGATCGCCGAGGCAACTAAGTGTAAAACTGCGTGACACCCTGCCTGAGCCCTACACATGTGGTATGATGTGCAGTACTTTGTGGACAGAGCTGAGATGGTGGGTGGAGTGTAGGCTAGGAGGAGGAGGCGGTACATTGGCGCCAAGGAGCTAGCAGTTTTGACAACGGTGGAGGAGAAAGAGCAGGCACGTCTCCTGTCCAAGTTGCTTGGTGTGCCTGAGCAGAAGCACATTCCATCACCCCAGTGGGCCGTAAATGACAAGTAACTGGCCCTGACCGTAAAGTTATTACATCTCCAGACGAACCCCGCGCTTGCCGAGTACCCTTTTGAACAATAACCGATAAGCTCAAGGACTAGACCCACTTTCTTGTTCTACATATTTAATGACGTAGCTGGAACTTAACTGGGAAGCCTTTTTGGAAAAGAAATACGGCTTTGAACTCTCCATCACGGCCTTCGGCACAAGCCATTAGTTCACTGAAATGGGTGCAGTCAACCTTTGGAAAGGGATACTTGCAGTAACCAACCAACATTGGGCAGGAGCATCGGTCAGCTGCGCACCTTAGGATCGGTTGGTAAACGCATACTAGTTGTCTCTTTACAATCCGCCTCCTCTGAACGACGTGGGCGGCGCCATGAGTATCGAGGAGCAGAGCATCTGGACGGGGAGAGGAATGTCAAAGAGAAACAGCTGCCTTCTCTGCAGAGGAGTGTTGGAGTCCTGACTTGCTGAAATGTCATGGCGAGTCCACTGTGCCGCTGCTCGCGCTGCAGCGGCAGGATGGACCACCGACATCTGAGCCACGTTCTCCCAGGCCAGCCGATGGTGACGCTGACATGTGATTGACGCAGGGCCTTGCCAACGTTAGCTCCCTGGCCGACGCTTCAATTTCTGCCCACGAGATTCTACAATACCCATATTTCGCTTCGGCTCCCTCCGGTGTCTTAGCAAAGAACTGCCACACCTGCCGAGTAGCTGAGATTATACCAGCCATCGCTCCCGCACCTGAGTGACTAACTGCCGCCGTCTGCCATCGCTGAGCCCCTGTGCCGCACTGTCTTGGAACCTGCGAAGCGTGGTTTCTACCCCGTTGGCCCGCATTGGCTCCCGACCTCACACTGCTGCTTAACCCTGCTTGGACTCACGGCCACACAACCCACTTGCTGTGCAGCGCCGTCTGCCTGACGACGCGCAAGCGACGCCCTCTTCCCTGACGATGATGAAGCCCTAGCTATCACCCGGCTCCCCAAGTGCGGTCCGGCTACATCATCATCTATATGTGTATCATCGTCACTACTGTCCCCTCATCACCGGTCTTGGTAAACGAGGCTACTCACACCCACATGACCCTCGCCAATGCCACTCCTACACATCTATTCTTGGCCGCCTCAACTGGCAAAATCTGGGGATAATTGGCCCCATTTCTTTTCTCTGACCTGAACGTAAGCGCTGACTGCCCTCCTCAAAAGTGTTCATTCCTCGCTATATAGTCGAGCGCCTGAGACCCAGATCCACATAGTAGATCCCTGTCTGAGAAAACTGATGGGACAGAGTCTTGTCTGAGGATACGAGGAGTGGCCGCTGACACTCCCTCCCGGGCCATGCAACAAATTGTTGTGTCTGATGTTTCACACCAGACTCTTGGCTGACGGTTGCAGCTGGTCATCTGTGAGGAAGAGGATGACCAAGTCACGAATCAAGAACCCTTGGGTTGCTGATGACAACACAACGGGCCTGCTAAATACAGCGGCATGTTGTGGCCATCTACCGAGTGACCCCTGCTGCGACGTCCCCCCTTGCTGTTGCTGCGACCCTGGGCCCGTTACAGAAATGTTTTGTGCGAACTGCCACTCGCAGTTATCAGAGCTGCCACCATCTCTGTCTCGAACATACTGTATGGTTTCTAAAATGTACAGACACTGTTTGATGAAGCAATAACTTATATTATAATAAATACACCCTGTTTTTTTTGACTACCAAATGAACCATAAAACAAGCTTGGGTTAACCCCTTGGATATAAATTCCTCCACAAATGGCCCAGGAAAAATTACTTGATATGTGTCGTTTACAAGCACTGTGTGTTTTACTAAATGTATAAATCACAAACAGCTAATTAACTTCGGCTTGTGAATATGCTACAAGAAAAATGTTATATATTTTCGGATGTTGAAAAAGACGGTTTATTTTTGTCAGCACAGCAGCAAAACAACGCTTAATATAACCCTGGAGTAAATTTGCGCCAAAGAATTGAGCCGCACAAAACAAGTAGCGGAGTTACAATTGCGTGTTTTCACGCCACACAACAAGAGATCACAGTTTGTAATTTCGCTTTGCTTGTGAATTAGGCTACCAAAAAAATATATATAAATTTTGCGTTGACAAAAAGACGGTTTATTATTGTCCGCACACCAGCAAAAACACGCTTCATAAACCCCTGATGTAAATATGCGCCAAAGAATTGAGCCGCACAAACTAGTAGCGTGGTTACAATTGCGTGTTTCTACGCCACAACAACAATAAGATACAGTATGAATTTGCCTTGCTTGTGAATTCAGGCTACCAAAAAAATATATATATATTTGGCGTTGAAAAAGACGGTTTATTTTGTCAGCACACCAGCCAAAACAACCTTAATTAACCCCTGGAATGAAATTGCGCCAAAGAATTGAGCCACAAACTAAGTAGCATGGTTCAATTGCGTGTATTTCTAACCCACACAACAAGAGATACAGTTGTAATTTGCCTTTTGCTTGTGAATTAGGCTACCAAAAAAATAATATATAATATTTGGCGTTGAAAAAGACGTTTATTTTTGTCGCACCCAGCAAAACAAACGCTTAATTAACCCCTGGATGTAAATTGAGCGCCAAAAGAAAGAATTGAGCCGCACAAACTAGTAGCGCCGTGTGTACAATTTGCGTGTTTTCTAACGCCACACACAACAAGAGAAACAGTTGTAATTTGCCTTTGAGCCTTGTGAATTAGGCTACCAAAAAAATATATATATATTTGGCGTTGAAAAAGAAGGTTTTTTATTTTGTGTCCATCACACCAGCAAAACAACGCTTAATTAACCCCTGGATGTAAATTCGCGCCAAAAAAATTGGAGCCCACACACAAGTAGGCGTGTATATCAATTGGCGTGTTTTCTAACGCACATCAAGAAAGATGAAACAGTTTGTAAAAATTGCCCTTTGCTTGTGAATTAGGCTACCAAAAAAATATATATATATTTGGCGTTGAAAGAAGAACGGTTTTATTTTTGTCAGCACACCAGCAAAACAACGCTTATTAACCCTGATGTAAATATGCGCCAAAGGAAGTGAGCCGCACAAACTAGTTAGCGTGTTACAAGTTGCGTGTTTTCTACGCCACAACAACAAGAGATCAGTTGTATTTGCCTTTGCTTGTGAATTATGGTCTACAAAAAATATATATATATTTGGGCGTTGAAAAAGACGGTTATTTCTTGTCAGCACACCAGCAAAACAACGCTTAAATAACCCCTGGAGTAATTGCCCAAAGAATTGAGCCGCACAAACTAGTATCAGTGTTCAATGCGTGTTTCTAACGCACACAACATGAGATAAGTTGTAATTTGACCTTTGCTTGTGACAATTATGCTACCAAAAAAATATATAAATATTTTGGCGTTGAAAAAGACGTTTATTTTTTGTCAGCACAAACCAGCAAAACAAAACACACAACTCTTAATTAACCCCCTGGAAGTAAATTGCGCCAAAAGAATGAGCCGCACAAACTAGTAGCGTGTTACAATGCGAGTTTTTCTACGCCACACCAACAAGAGATACAGTTGTAATTTTTGAGCCTTGCTTTTGAATAATGCTATATTTCCAAAAAAATATATATAGATATATGGCGTTGAAAAAGAAACGGTTTATTTTTGTCCAGCACAACGCGCAGCAAAACAGACGCTTAATAACCCCTGATGTAAATTGCGCCAAAGAATGTGAGGCCGCCAAACCCTAGTAGGTGTTACAATTGCGTGGTTTCTTTCTAACGCCACACAACAAGAGACTACAGTTGAAATTTCTTTGCTTGTGATTAGCTACCAAAAAAATATATATAATTTGGCGTTGAAAAAGACTGTATATTTTTGTCATGCACACCAGCAAAACAACGCATTAATTAACCCTGGATGTAAAATAGCGCCAAAGAATTGAGCCGCACAACACTAGTAGCGTGTTTACAATTGCGTGTTCTACGCCACAGCAACAAGGAGATACAGTTGTAATGTTGCCTTGCTTGGTGATTAGGCTACCACAAAATATATATATATATTTGGCGTTGAAAAAGACGGTTTATTTTATGTCAGCACACAGCAAAACAACGCATAATTAACCCCTGGAGATGTAAATTGCGCAAAGAAATGACCGCAACAAACTAGTACGTGTTACAAATTGGCGTGTTTTCCTACGCCACACAACAAGGAGATACAGTTGTAATTTGCCTTGCTTGTTGAATTAGGCTTACCAAAAAAATATATAATATATTTTGGCTTTGAAAAAGACGGATATTTTTGTCACACGACACCAGCAAAACAACGCTTAAATTAACCCCAGGTGGATGTAAAAAGGCGCCAAAGATATTGAGCCGCACAAACCTAGTAGGCGTGTTACAATGTGCGCGTGTTTTCTACTACGCCACACACGAAGAGATACAGTTAATTTGCCCCTTTTTGCTTGTGAATTAGGCTTACAAAAAACAATATATATATATTTGGCGTTGAAGAAGAACGGTTTATTTTTTCAAGCACACCAGCAAACAACGCTTAATTAACCCCTGGATTTAAATTGCTCCAAAGAATTCAGCAGCCTAAATGAAGTAGGATTGGTATTGTAAATCAACGCTGTTTCACTTTAAATTGAATACAACAGGAACTGGTCTTAGATCCCACTTGGATATTGAATGTATATGCAGCTGCGATTGGACGCACACTGATACAGATCCAATACCCCGAAAAAACAGAAATAGAACATTCAGCAGAACAGTCCTCTGAGACAAGCAGAGACAACCCCACAAAATTCGCTGTAATAGAAAATTCAGTTTTCATCAAAAGCGCTATAGCACCTCGCAGCAGCACCTTCCCTGTCAGTACAACAGTGAGAGAGAGTGTGAACTCCCAGCGGCGACGCTCCGTCTTATATAGTGCGGTGACGTCACAAGAATCGCCGCCGTCCCTCTGATTGGCTTCATCTACTGCACATGATCATGCAGGGCTATGCCCTTTCTTCCTCCCAAGTGCTTTTGCCCCATGTAGCGCCATGTGCTGCGCAGCCATTTTATCAATCAAAAGCACACTCGTTCACCGAAGTTACCGCCAAAGTTCGACTTCGGTCCGAACCGAAGTTTTCTGAAATACTAAACGAATTCCCACTCTCGTTAGAATCATTCGCCCAACTCTACTGTACAGTCAAGGTGACTACAAATCCCAGTGGATCATATAGGCTTGTTCACCACCTCGAGAAGGACTCCACGTGAGTGAATTGTTGTCTGTACAATAACCTGGAAGCCAAAGAAATCATTTAACAAGTCCGCATCACAAACCCAGACTTCTCTGGCACTGGAGGGTCGTCTATGCACAGATTCAAGTCCACTGAATCTGTGATCCTGCGGCACAGTCCGCTGTGACTGAAAAGGCTTTTACAATGACAGCAGTACTGTTTTGGAGGCAATTTTGTGAAATCTCAGAACAAGCTTTAGACAGCATATACCATTTGTGTTCTTTTGAGCAGGTCTATAGGCTTCTTCTGCTGTGGGCAAGGATTTGAGTGCGACGTCACTTAAAGTCTCTTTCAACAAGGTGACAGGAGCATCCTTCCCAAACTGTGACTGCGGCCATCAGCAGCAGTCCTTTGCAGGCCATAATAGCGACAGCAGGTGAAGGACTGTTACCGAACACATATGCACCTATCATGCGGTAATTCGCTCATTTCCTTGTTATGTCATTGTCCCTGTGGCCACATGAAAACCTGAGTAATTTCGGTGGTCTTCTCTGTGACGTTGAAACAATGGAACATTTTGCTCCAATGTCAGCGTAATGCGACTGTCTCCTTTCTAGAATCTCAAAAGCACTCTAACAAGCTGTTTGGTCCAGGTTTCGGGCCTGTGAGGAGAGAACGCTCGTTCAGGGAACGCCATGATGCTTTGCACTGATGCAAACACCACCCTGATCTGGTTGGAGTTTTTCGTGTTGATAACACTACAAGTAAGGAAGGAAGATACCAGCATATCTTCAGATCTGCAAGGTGGAGCTGGCTCCTGCGTGGTCCTTTGAGAAAATCTTTTTCCATGAAGGCCACATAGTGATCTTCATCTCAGGCTTGTATCTTAAGTGTTGACTGCTTGCAAGGAGATGTATCTGGATAATGCTACTTGTTCCCGTTGTTAGGAAGCCTTTGGGGCTCTTTCAGCAGCCCGAAAGGGTAAGGGTGCAACCCAAATGGTTAGCATTGATCCTATAAAGCATTACCTCTGTCCATTATATTGATAAACTCTTTATCTTCAATGGACAAAGGTACGTTGTCCGTCTTGTGTTTGTGTGAAACATACCGCTCCCCTCCTAAGTTATCGATAAGGCGTAGTGAAATGATATCTGTGCCTTACTGATATTAGAAAGATGCTCCTTTACCTTCGTAATGATGAGGACATGGCTTGAAGTGGGTTGTGCGATCCCATTGTTGAGCACAAAGGTCTTTAAAGGAGTTCACTTGATAATGGTTTTAAGATTCCTTAACCAAACAACACATTGCCAATGTTACCCAACCTAGGTCAAGTCTTTGTGCTTTAAGGGGCATCATCTGGACCATCTGCAATTGTTGAAAGTATCTATGAACTCTCAAATGTGTATCCTCCGAGCAAGAGAAAGATGTCGGCGTTCATGTCCATGGTGAATCTCCTTACCAGGGTGTCTCAAGTGGGGATGATGATAAGCAGCTTCAGGAGCTCGGAATTTCTCTTTATCATCAGGTATCTGTCACATACAATTAACATGTAGGGATTATTTGGATATTCCTGTTTATTTTGGAGAAATTAGTTATCGGCAGTTGGCTTCTTCTGCCGAGGGTCTCTATTGGCACCAGCAGTGTTAAGCGGTGATGGTTATTGGCTTCTCCTTTAATACAGAAGATCTCAAACGAACTTAGGCTTTGCTAGAGACCCTGTTGCTTTGTTTCGTCTATTATGCATACAATCCTGGTAGGCCTTTTCTGAATTGCCCTTCTGATTAGACACTCACTAACACACCTGGCACAGCACTTGGGGCCAATCCTCTTTGTGACATACTTCCATGCAGGAGGAAGGGAGAACAGTGGCAGTAGCTGAGGCTTGAGCTGATGGCTTCCCTTCCCCGCCATGCGTTTGTGACGGCTTTTAGATGTTGCTTGAAGTTTGTGGGATGTTGTCAGGAGAAGAGGTAGGAATGCAATGGCTGCAACGTTGTTTGTCACTACTGCATTCAATACAACTAGATGACAGCCTTACAGGTCCTTTTGCAATGGTTATGAAGAAAGAGCACAACACTTGTAACACACCTCCTAGTTCTTAAGCATGTCTCTGCGTTCTTGCAAAGATCTGTTGCCCTAAGCCCGGACGACATTCCTTCAGTGGATGAGGCTTTTTGTGGATAAGGACACACATACGATTAGGGTCCTTTGATCTTTATAGACAGGGAGCGTCCCTGTCCTAGTGTGCAGGATGCATGTGAATGGACGTCTGTCTTCCTAACAGATTACAGTTCCCCTACAAGTCTCTAACGTTTGACTTGTTTGGGTTTTCATGACCTTGAGCATGATGATGAGAGTTGGGTAGAGCAGATTCATGTGAAGTCAAAACCGGATCCGTTCCTTCTTCCGCTAGCTTGGTCACTGATGAATCTGGAAAAATAGGAAAAAAGGTGGAAAGCGACGACGTTGTGTTCTGCCTTTTGTACTCTGGAGCCCATGTCTGCCCATTTTTCTGCATGCCAAATGGTAATTCTTGGACACTACCGAGGATTAAACACCGAGTGAGCTGTAACAGGGTAACTCCAGTCCAACAAGGAGTGGATCCCATTTTAGCCAGCTCAGCTCCTTTAGTAGGTCGCTCAGGTCTTGAAGCTTGCGAGTTGTCCCTTAGTTGGGATTTTGGGAAAGGTATGAATCTCTTAAACAAGTAATTTACTATACGCTTCTGAACTGGCATAAGTCTGTTCAAGTCTTTCCCATGGCAGCAAGCAAGACCTTCTTCTGATTGACCACCGCATGAATCTGCTCTTCAATGTCTTTACATGTTCCTCAGAATCTGGGCCTAACCAGATTTACTAGCCAAGTCAGCTCTTCCTGGCAGTGAGGTTAAGATCATCATTGATACTGCTTCAAAGGGTGACTTCCAGGCTCTGTAATTTTCAGCATGGGTCATCGAACTTTGAGAGACTAATGTTTATCAGCTCCTGCTTATCATATAATCTAGCAAAGTCCGACATGATCTGATCTCCCACCCTCTTGTCAACCAGAATTACCTTGTGATAGTCCCTGGGGCGTGAATATTCTCTGCTATGGGGCTGATGATGAATAGAGGTTTTGAGAAATGATGTCATAAGGGTTAAGCTGCGGGTGTAGTCCCTGGAGAATCTGCTGTGTTGATGCTGACAATTAACCTTTTTTCTGGTTAGGTGGCGTCTCTGATGCATCTCAGGTTACAGCAGTGTGGTAGGTTTGAAGTGTGCGTATGGTGCATATGACAAAGCAGTGGTGGCAGGAAGGTGTGATTGCTTTAATCACTTAGTTTTTGCGGTCAGACTGGTCTTCCAATTCTGCAGGATGGAGCAGTCTAGGTTAGTTTTTTTGGCCTAATACTTGTTAAAAACCTTTTAGCTTGGCTAAGGCGGGGCTGCTTCCTCCCTTTCCATTTTGGAGAATCTATAGTTGGGCCCCACTGTCTCTGCTTGTCCTTTGAGCCATTTTCTGCTCTTCTGCCTTCGCCTGTCCCTTTGAGCCATTTCTGCTCCTTCTTAGCAAAAGGAAAATTCGTGACGCTAGCTTCTTCTGCTTCAGCCACGGATTTCTATCATGCTGTCAAGCATGTATACCTTCTGGAGCGGGAAGTTATTGAAGATGACAGCGTACCGTTTGTTGAGGCAGACCGATGAGACCTTACTTCTTGCATGTGCGATGGCGGAGTTCTGCCTTATCTTTGCGCCTTTCACTACGGCATCTTTTGTTTGGAGTAAAGTTTCTTCTCTCAGCTATCTGCTGCGGCATCATCAAAATCAGCGTACTCAGGAATGTGATTATACTTAGCAGAAAGCCCGCTGGTAGCGTTCATTAGGCAGAAAGATAAGCGATCTCACTGTTGCGTGGTTAATGTTGCTAGTCGTCACTGTCATAGCGTGAATGGCTGCTCATAAAATGTTTCAGCTTCTTTGTCCATAAATAATCAAGATTATCACTGGAACTCTTCATTCTAGGTTATTTTCCAAAGTTCTCTCTAAATCTTTTGCGTGGTTTTGCTGACACGTTTAGATTGTGCAATTTGTTTCTTCCATAAGCATGGACTCTGTTTCCTGCATTCTGAGTCTTTGGTGCCACGATGCATTCTGCTGAGATAAATGCAGCGACAGAAGGATCTTTCAGAGGCTTTTGTGGACATGTTAGCATCCTGTTTATGTGGGTACTGACTCTTTTAAGATGGAGCGCAGCTTGTGCACCGCTGGTTAGGATGCTGTGTGCTGGCTAAGATGGAAGGAACACTGTCTGTGCTTGCCCTTGCAGACAGTGTGGGACCTTGCAGGAACTGCAGACATTCAGCTGTGTTTTGACTATTCTGCCACAGATATACGATTAGAGAAAGGGTCTCTGAGAGGTTGTGAAGAAGATTCTCAGTATAAGCTAATGTAGAACAGTGAATCGCTACATGGAAATTCCAGCGTGTAGACCCAGTGCATGTAGAGCAGAATGCAATGGGTTGCTTAAGGTACAGTTTAATGGATTTACCTTGAAGAACTCTATTCCATGCGGTCAAAAACACAATGCTACCAATCACAAGTGAAGATGAAATCTGCTCACAAGATGATGACAGAGAAGAAGCAGGGACGTGATGTTAAAGAGAGGGAGAGCAAAAGAGAGACAATGCATCATGGAAAATTGTGTTAAAGGAGATAGGAACAATGTGTAAAACAATGAAAACTTTAGCCAGATGGAGTGGACAGCATACATAGTAAATAAAAGAAAACATAACATTGCACAGTACATAAATATGAAGCTGTGACAGCATACGATGCAAAAACGTGTTTTTTTGTTTGAATAAAAGTATTTTTATTGTATAAAAGCAGTAAAACATAAAAAAATACAAATTGGGTATCACTGTAATCGTATCGACCTGCTGAGTAAAACTATATTGTCATATATACCGTACATGACTGCTTATACATAAATGTAATAAAAAACACTGCACAAGAGTGCTGTATTTTGGTTCAAAATATCCACAAAAACCTTAATAAAAAGTGATAAAAGTTGTCATATGAACCCATATTAGTACCAATAAAAACACAACTCATCCCCAACTGAAAAACAAGCCCATACACACTCTGAATGCTCTGCACACAGCAAAATAAAAAAGTTATGGCTTCAGAATAGGACAATATAAAACGCAATTTTTTTATCACTTTTCTATCGGATAAAGTAAAAAAAAAAATATATAAAAACTATATGATTGTAATTGTAAAAACCCCCCATAGTAAAGTTTTTCCTTTTATTTCCTGCACCGGGGCGAATTATCAAAAATTAAAACCCCCAAAAAACATGGGGGAATTGCACCCCCCCCCCCCCCTTTTTCCCCATGGCCCCCAATCAAAAAAAAACTTAAAAACCCGTGCACCAAAAATGCCAATACACCCCTAGATGAAATCCCGGGGGTTTTTTGAATCAATAAGGGGGTGACTTTTGGAAGGTTTCACCTTTTCTGGTTCTTTGGGGTCTTTGAAAGCACAGGCCCCCCACAAAATCTGTCCCCCAAAAGCCAAAAGCATCCCCCCCTTTGTCGTCCGCCATGTGCCCCAAAACAGTTTACATCCACATGTAGGGTATTGCCAAACTTGGAAGAAATTCTTTACAGAATGTTGGGGTTCTTTTTCCAGGTTTCCCTTTTAATATAAACATTTTAAGCAAAAATTGCAATTGTTGAAAAAAAAAAATTTTTAAATTTTCCGCCTAAGCTAAAAAAAAGGGGTGAATCACTGTGGGTCAATATACTAAATTTCCCCCCCCGGGATATATTCCTTAAGAGGGGGTTTCCCAATAGGGGGTCTTTTTAGGGGTGTTTGAGGCCCTAAAACCCTGAAATGGCGCCTAAATAAAATGTTTTGAAAATGGATTGCCAGAGTCCGTGGGTGCTCATCCTATTCGGGGGTTTTTGTGGTTGACCAAAAAAGTGCATAGGGCCCCATATGAAAAATCTCCCAAAAAAAGGCGAATCTGGGAAACAATATTACGTTGCATTTGCCCAGTAAATTTACCCTATTCCAGTGAAAAAGGAATAATTTTTTTAAAATCTGCAAAAATAGTGAAATTTTGAAATTTTACCCCCCCTTTGCTTCAATTTCTGTGAAATACCTAAAGGGTTTACAAACTTCCTAAACACTGTTGTAAATACTTTAAGGGGTGTAGTTTCTTAGATGGAGTCATTTATGGCGGTATCTAACGTGTAGGCCCCTCAAAGCCACATCAGAACTAGACTGGTTCCTAAAAAAATGTATATTGCAAATTTTCTTGAAAATGTGAGAAATTACTAAGTTTCTAAGCCCGCTAATGTCATAAAAAAAGACATTAAAAAATGATGCCAACCTATAGTGGACATATGATATATGCTAGTTATAAACTGTTTTGTGTTGGATGTCGATTGACAGTCATTTTGTATTTCTTCCATTTTCTTACTATTGCACCAACAGTTGTCTCCTTCTCACCCAGCGTCTTACTTATGGTTTTGAAGCCTATTCCAGCTTTGTGCAGGGTTTAGATCTTGTCCCTGACATAGTTAGAAAGCTCTTTGTTCTTGCCCATGTCGTAGAAGTTAGAGTCTGAGTGATTAATTGAGTCTGTGCACAGGAGTCTTTTATAAAGGTGACTATTTAAGATAGCTGACTTTAATGCAGGTAACAATTTGATTAGGAGCGTCTAACTTGTCTGTAGGAGACAGAACTCTTAATGGTTGGTAGAGGATCAAATACATATTTCTCTCAGAAAAATGCAAATAAATTTATATAATTTCTACAATGTGATTTTCGGGATTTTATTTTGGATATTCTATCTCTCAATGTTAAAATTAACCTACCCTTAAATTTATAGACTGTTCATGTCTTTGTCAGTGGGCAAACTTACAAAATTGGCAAGAGTTTAAATAATTATTTCCTTGACTGTACATATGATTAGCCTACTGTAGTGACCTAGATTCATGATTTAGAAATATTGAGAGGAAAAAAAGTACAATCGGTTAGACCACTCTGTAAAATTCATTTTGCAAGCTTAGGCAAATGTTGAACAATAAATGATAGATGTCAAATACTATGTTAAGTGGAGAACAGGGAAAATTTTGAGGATACTAGGACCCAGGTAATCTCTTCATCTCCCTGATCATTTATAGTTCTATGGTGTTTGGATTAAATATATATATATTTGCCTTAGTAGTTTCAGGGTAAACATATTTTATATTGAAATATTTCACTTTCACCAGTTTTTAAACTATTTTAGAAAATTGAAGTGGTTATTATAGGTGTTTATGTAATTTTGTGTTACCTATGGTCATGTGAACATTGTTCTATGCTGAATACTCTGTACTGAGCATTCTGTACATCTGACCAAAAGGCTAAAAACTTTTTTATATGTTTTAATTTACCTATTTTCCAAAATCTACAGAGCACAATTTTGAATCCTTTCCCATCCTGTCACAAAGTCTAAATTTGCTGCATTGTAAGCTTAATGGTTGGTGTAATAGAAAGGACTGTACAGAATTTGGGCCATGCTAACTGATGTTAATTTTCAAACTATGAACAATTACATATTGTAACAACAGAAGAAAATCAAATAAAACTAACAATAAGATACAGTTAATATAAAATTATAGAATCTAAATTATAAATAATATAAAAATTTTATAATATAAAATGAATATTAGATTATATATTATAAAATATAGTATTATCAGAGATTAAGACTATGGTAGTGATCTTGCTTGGTGCACCACAGGTCTCAGCGAGATCTGTGGTGTGCCGGCTATTGCCATATGTAGAATAAAGACTGAGAGCAGCAACATTTAAATTTCAATACAGAATCACCACCTGATTAAATTGTGTTTAATTTAATGTTGTAAAAACAAAAAAATAAAAACATTTGCATTAAAAAATTTCCTAAAAAGTCTATAAAGCATGCAAAATGTCTTCCCTTCAAACCCAGTGACCGAAAAAAATTAACATACAATATAACAGTCTAAAATAAATTATTTCATAAAATTTTAATAATTAAAAATGAAAATATAAAAATCAGAACAAAATTTTATTATTAACAATTAATTGTTGATTTGAAAATCAACTCAATGAATTGCACTCTGTAGAAAAGAGACACAAAAGATAGAATACAAAGGTTACAGTTCTAAAGTATGATTAACAGTAATAGCTACTTATCCCTTGCAGCATTCTAACCACAAATTGAGATTGACACAGGGAGAGCATTGTGACTAGAAATGGGCGAATTGATTCTAACGAAGTGGAATTCGTTTAGAATTTCAGGAAAACTTTGGTTCGGAACGAAGTCAAACTTTGGGGTACTTCGGGTGAACGAAGTGTGCTTTTGATTGATAAAATGGCTGCGAGCACATGGCGCTACATGGGGCAAAGTACTCTGGGAGGAAGAACGGCATAGCCTGCATGACATGTGCAGAGGTGAAGCCAATTAGAGACCGGCGGGATTCTGTGATGTCACCGCACTTTATAAGTCCGGGCGCGACGCTAGGAGCTCATACTGCTCTCACTGTACTGATCAGGAAGGTGCTGCTGCGGCTGATAGCTCTTACTGAAGAATTGATTTTTATATAGCGATTTCTGTGGGGTGTCTCAGCTTGTCTCAGAGACTGTTCTCTTAACCCCTTAAGGACCCAGCCTGTTTTGGCCTTCCTGACCCAGCCCTATTTTTGAAATCTGACATGTGTCCATTTATGTGAGAATAACTTTTTGACACTTTTACCTATCCTGTGATTTAGAATTGTTTTCCCCGTGACAC
>JAODAL010026062.1:0-57420 GCA_025379985.1 Phyllomedusa bahiana
GTTCTTAGATTATGGGCCCCTGGGCAAAGCACTGCAGTGGGTCCTACCCACATATATGACATTAGACTTTCTCCATGCCTCGAAACCCCCCCCTCCCTCCCTACCCATATTATCACACCACTTATGTCTGGGCACCGGCACTCTGCAGCCTACAAGACTATTTGGCATGGCAGGAAGCCTTTTGGTTCCCTTCTCCAACATGGTTTTTAACTGTTTGCACATCCTACAAACACACAAACAGCTAAATAAGCAAAGCCAAGAAAGGGATCCAGGGTATGTTTCTTACATTCCTGGGACATACATACACCCCATGGGGCCCCTATACTTGTTGGGCCCCCGGGCAACTGCCTGGTGTACCCAATGGAAAAGATGGCCCTGGACACAGTAGGAAAGAAAGGGAAGGGGAAACAAGAACAAAAACACAAGTAAGGTTTGAGAGACACCAAAAACAGTAACGATAGGCATTTACGGCACAGCCCAATTCAGTAGAACGGTAACAAACTATTCAGCAACCAATATTGGTTAGAATAACATAGAGAGACATGTATGAAGGAAGGAGCGTCAAAGTGAATTGTCGAGCCTGGTTTTCAGTGTACAATGAGCCTGATTTATGAAAGGGGTTTTTGTGCATCATAAATTGTGTGTAAAGTTCTCCGCCCCTCGTCTGTGTTTTTGCCGCATTATAGTTATATTACTAATGCCCCAAACATGTATAAAAGGCTATAGAATAGGCTGGAAATAAGAGAAGTCATTAGAAATAGCATGTCAGTGATAGAAACTAATGGACTGATCCTGCTTGGTGGGCCACAGGTCCCAGCAATACCTGTGGTGTGCTGGCTCTTGCTGCATGTAGAAAAAAGTATGAAAGCAGCAAAAATGCATTTCAAACTTAACGTAGTAAAAATAAAAAAAACTGATCATCATCATCAGTGGGTTATTTTTAAAGTAAAAATTAGTTTTAGATTCTATTTTATAAAAAAACACATTTTATAGGAGATATTTCTAATATTTTTGGGTATAATAATATTTTTACATTAATTTTATATTATCATATTTTTTATTAAATTTAAATAATATGATTTTATACAGTTTGATAAATTATCAGAAATGACTTTTATTATTGCACACTGAGGAAGTTGAGAAATATTGAACATTTTTTTTTTTCCCTTACAGCAAATCAGTCCCACTGCGACTCCCCCCAGGCTCAGGCCCCCACATTGAGATAGGTCTGCCTGTCTGAACAGTGATGCGTCTTTGTTTTGCCGAACCACATTTATAATATGTGTCAATAATACGAGTGTGGTGCGACACCCCCAGAAAAATCCCCCAGAACACCCCCTCATGTTTTGGCGCATTAGAAAGTGTTGAGTCTTATGAACAATGGCCCAAAAAACATTCAATGGCATTAGACATCGCAGCCGCTCACTTAGGCGGCATTTTACGCCAGAAAAAGGGTGAAAAAACGCGATCATACAGGGGCTCCCTTAGGAACCGTAAAGAACAAAACAGAGAGGGGGCGCAGAAGAGTGAAAGTACGTATAATAGATACACTAATTGGAACAAATTGGTGAAGGCTCACCTTGGAGAGTTGTGCTTATATTCAGAGGCACTCTTTCTAGCTCATAGAAATCAGCATCCGTGGGTAGTCTTTCTCAATAATCAGGATCCGGTATTGAGCGTGTGAAACAAAGTAATAAAAGCCCGACTTTAGGCAAAAAGACAACAAATACCCGGCGCTCGTTATGCTAAAAAAACCTTCATTGAGGTCGAAAACAATTGATATTAAAAAAAACTGAATTTTTTTATAAAAAGTGTCATAGAAAGTATTTCAACCTTTTCGACACCAAGATAATACACTAAAAAAGGGGTTAACGCGTTTCGCGCCTCCATGGGCGGGTTCATCAGCTGTTTGTTGGAAAAACCCTCCCACTCGATTGAGGATTTCATTTCTGGCCAAGAAACCAAGGCAGGGAAGAATGAACATGTTCAATATTTTTCGGAGTGGCGGCGGTTTGAAAAACCACCCCGCTGAAAACCCGTGCAGCGGGGACTGCTGCGCGGGTTTTCCATTAAGGTCCATTTTGAAAGTTGTCACCCGGTTTACGGACGGTTTTTAAAAAACCCCAAAACCGTCCCGAAAAAAAACCGGGGGGGGAAAAACCCAACCGTGGGGACAAGGCCTTATTGTCATGGTCAGTCTGGGTTTAGGGTAATAGCTGTTGTCTTGCCGTGTCTGGATCCTCATAGAAGGTAGATTTCCCTTCGACGGTCACTCTCAGCATGCGGGGTAGAGAAGTTGGAAGCGGATTCCATGTTCGAAGAGTTGGCGACATAGGGGTGTGAATGCCTTCCTCTTCATGGTCACGCTGGTCTTCATGGTCTTCACGATGGTCACGCTGGATTTGAGTATTTCTGTCCCATCCACCGTTGGGGTTCTTGAGGACCTGTAAGTTTTTAAAACCTGTTCTTTAACTGACCAGTTGGCATAGCGTGCAATGACCTGACGCGGCTTCTGATCTCTCTCCCTCCTCTAGTGCCCTATGCGGTGCCCCTTCTCAATGATCCAAGGAAGAGCTAGTTTCAGGGCTGGATGGAGTTTCTCCACCAGATACATTTGGAGGGCATCTCCAGACACCGTTTCGGGTATACTGATAAATCCAAGATTATTTCTCCATTCTCTGTTTTCCAAACCTTCTAGTTTGTCAAGGAGAATGATGGTAGCATTCTGACATTGTGCGGGTTCTCTTTCCGTTGTCGAGATTGCAGACTCCTCTGAAACCACCCTTGTCTCCAGTTCTCCTATCTTTTGCTTGTTTTCGGTAATTGGCACCAGTGCAGTGTTGATAGAGTTCTGTATCATATCTAGATAAGGGGTCAGCGTGTGGGTCACCTTCTGCACCATGGTAACTGCCTGACCCACTTCAGAAGTTATAGAGGCAGCTGGGCTATCGGGAGGTGATAAGTTGAGAGGGGTGATATCTCCGCTGGTCATTAGTTCTGGAGACCGATCCATCTGGGTCAATTTTGGTTGTTGTTCGTCTTTCAAACCTTTGGGTTTCGTCATATTGGTTTGAGCTGAAGACTTGGAAAAAGAATATCGCGTTTGTCGTGGCGGCAGCGGCGTCTGAGTCTGGGAGAGAAATTTGTCCATGACAGAGAGTAGAAAATCTGTTCAGAAGGGAGAGAGACGAGATCCGGATGCCGAGTTAGCAACAGTTAGATATCCATAGTAGACTCCAGCAAGACACTATTGTGTAGGCAATATAAAGACAGTGGTTTGTTGAAGGTCAAGTCACCACTGGGTAAAAGTGTTATATCCGATTGCGGAAGATGTGCCAGCAAAATAGTGAAGTCCCGCTATGGTGTCAAAGGGCGAGACACTGTCAGTATTGCTGTAGTGAGATTTAATACAATTGGAGTGTCAAGGTCGCTGCAGGATGCGATGTTGGTGAAAGAAGCTGCATAAAGGAGTCTTCTCACTACAAGGATCACTGCTTTTTATGTTAAAGATCTTGCAAAAACGAATCACTTTGCAATATCTGTCCATTAACAGTGTCCTACCTATTCCTAGATATCCCCTCTGGTATGGGCTGCATCAGCTCCTCAGGTCGCTATAGCTACGGACCTGTTCTTTCTCTCCTGATAGGCTGCCAGCACTGGTTGCTATAGCTACGGACCTGTTTGATCTATCCTGATAGGCTGCCAGCACTGGTCACTATAGCTACAGACCTGTTTGATCTCTCCTGAAAGGCTGCCAGCGCTGGTCACTATAGCTACAGACCTGTTCGATCTCTCCTGATAGGCTGCCAGCATTGGTCGCTATAGCTACACACCTGTTCTTTCTCTCCTGATAGGCTGCCAGCACTGGTTGCTATAGATATAGACCTGTTCGGTCTCTCCTGATAGGCTGCCAGTGCTGGTTACTATAACTACAGACCTGTTCTGTCTCTCCTGATAGGCTGCCAGCACTAGTCGCTATAGCTAAAGACCTGTTCTTTCTCTCCTGATAGGCTGCCAGCACTGGTCGCTATAGCTACAGACCTGGTTGATCTCTCCTGATAGGCTGCTAGCACTGGTTGCTATAGCTACAAACCAGTTTGATCTCTCCTGATAGGCTACCAGTGCTGGTCGCTATAGCTACAGACCTGTTTGATCTCTCCTGATAGGCTGCCAGCACTGGTTGCTATAGCTACAGACCTAGCTTCTACTGCAGCCTAGTAGAAGCCAGTAAACACGCCCCTGACTTCAAAATGAAACCAAGAAAACAGGACTGAGGTGAGATGAAGCAATGTAGTGAGACAACCCCTTTAAACCCTCTTGTCCCAGCGCTACAGCCGTTCCGTGATTCCGGCAGATGACGTCACTATTCCGTCTTCATGTGACCCTGGTGTGAATCACACGCTGGATATACCACACGTGATCGCTGCGGCCCGTAACTGGCTTCAGGGTCACATGAGGACTGAATGGTGACGTCGTCTGCCGGGATCACCAGGAACAGAAGGGTTTACCAGGTATTTTTGGTTTTCTATTTCTTTTATTATGGTCCAACGGACTTAGGAGCCATTTGCAGTGTCGGACACTCCTTTAAAGCTTACCGAAAGGGACTAGATGTAGGAGTGGTGCTTCTCCCACCTACAGGCGGAGTACCAGGCTTGACGTGGTCCAAACTGCCATAGGGTTTTAAGATCTAGATCGGTCATCTATATAAAAGACAGGAGGGAAAAAAAATGTGATTAATAAGAAAAATAATCAATGACAACAGATAAGATTAAAGTTCACTGTAACAATTCTATTCAGGGGGTCCTGAGGGCTTCCAATTTATCTGCAGCCTGTGCCTCAGCTACAGTTTTACACTAATGATACAAAGGGCAGTGACATGAGTCTGGATCACAGACATTGGGCCTTATGTATGAATCCTGTCTAGCAGGAAGACTGTCTGTGTTCCACATAGCAAAAAACTCAGCATTTATTTTTTCAGAGCCCTATATGAAATGAAAGCCGGGCTCTGATTGGCGGCTATGGGCTCTGATTGGCGGCTATGGGCTTCAATTGGCGGCTATGTACAGATTGGCAGGGGTGCGACGCCTGCAACCTTCATCCCATTCAAGGGCTGCAGTGCTCTGTCATTGATTACCAGATACAGCGTTGAACATTAAAGGGGTTGTTTCACTACAAGGATTGATGCTTTTTATGTTCAAGATCTTGTAACAAGTCACTTTGCAATATGTGTCCGCTAACAGTGTCCTACCTATTCCTAGATATCCCCTCTTATATGGGTTGCATCAGCTCCTCAGGCTGCTATAGCTACAGACCTGTTCAATGTCTATTGATAGGCTGCCAGCACTGGTTGCTATAGCTACAGACCTGTTCGGTCTCTCCTGATAGGCTGCCAGCACTGGTTGCTTTAGCTACAGACCTGTTCGATCTGTCCTGATAGGCTGCCAGCACTGCTTGCTATAGTTACAGACCTGTTTGATCTCTCCTGATAGGCTGCCAGCACTGGTTGCTATAGCTACAGACCTGTTCAATCTCTCATGATAGGCTGCCAGCGCTGGTCGCTATAGCTACAGACCTGTTCTTTCTTTCCTGATAGGCTGCCAGTGCTGGTCACTATAGCTACAGACCTGTTCGATCTCTCCTGATAGGCTGCCAGCACTGGTCGCAATAGCTATAGACCTGTTCGATCTCTCATGGTAGGCTGCCAGCACTGGTTGCTGTAGCTACAGATCTGTTTGATCTCTCCTGATAGGCTGCCAGCGCTGGTCGCTATAGCTACAGACCTGGCTTCTACTGCAGTCTAGTAGAAGCCAGGAAACACGTCCCTGAATTCAAAATGAAACCAAGACAACAGGACTGAGGAAAGATGAATCATTGAGACATCCCCTTTAGCCCACAGATTGTAGGTTATGGTGGATCATCAATTCTGAGTTCAAAATTCTAGTTGCAGATATTCAAGTCACCATTAGATGGCAGTATTGTATCAGGATTCAAAAATTAGACCAGCAGACAGTGTTTGCCAAATGTTACTGCAAATAGAGCCGCACTATTAGCTGCTTCTGGGTGTGGATTGCAGAATTATATGAGTCACTTATGAGTAACGATAGTCCCAATAGGTATCAGGGTAATGGGGAGACAGTGGTAGGTCACTGTCACAATTTCGGTTGTATCCCTGCTCCAACTTCTCTCTTAGGCTATGTCTCCACTGCATCGGACAAAAAACGGCCCGAAAGCGGTCTGATGTAGGACCGCGGTTGTTGTCACGCTTTGTACAAAAACCGCGGTCACTTCTCGTTTTTTTGCCGTCACCCATACAATTGTATTGTATGGGAAGAAGCCAAGAAAACTAAAAGCGCCGGCGCATTATACAACATGCTGTATAATACGCCGGCGCCAGAAGACGAGCGGAGAAGAGACGAGCTGTGTAGACTGCAGCTCGTCTTTCCTATTGCTGCCTATGGGGCCGCAGGAACGATCGTATCTTCGGCGCTTTTAAAAAACTAAAAGCGCCGAAGATACGATCGTATTCATGTGCAGTGGAGGCATAGCCTAACAGTTGGAAAAATATTAGAGTACTACCCTGTGGCAGGGCGATATTAAGCTGAATTGAGGGATTTTCGTTTATATTCAAGGGACCCCTATGGGGTGGTGATTGGAGTGAGGTCTCTGATTAGAGGAGGATTGGAGGGGGGCACTCACGGCAGCTGAAGGGGGAGGGGGCAAAGCCCCGTCTTATTATCAGGTAAGAGTCCTGTGCAAATCTACACCTGGCCTGAAGAGAGGGTCCTTCCTTATTTCTTGTCCACGTCCCAATGAGGTGCCCTAGATGTCCAGGAACAGGAGTAGTGTGAATAGAGAGCGATCAGGGAGTAAGACCCTGCAGGATCCATTTTCCCCCAATGCAGCGAGTCACTATAGTTGTGTGGAGACCTGTTATTTTTTTGGGCCTGCTGGGGGAGATGGCGAAGTTGTCAGTCCTTGTTGCTCCTCTCCCACTTAAAGGGGATGCATCACTTCATCGGCTGTTTTCTTGAAGCTTGATTCTCTCAGTTCCTGAAATCCAGGGGCGTTTCTTCCCCTCCGAGCTGGGTGTTTCTTAAATGAAGGGGGATGACATCATCCCCCCCTTCACTGTTCGTGCTCGCTCCGAGTCAGTGTGTTTGTTTGAGATCAGTGGGAGGGGATAGCACATCCCTGCTCCCCCCCCCCCCCTCTCTGTCTGCAGTCCACTCCACATGTCACTGTGTCATTCCTCTCCCTATGGAGTCTTATTTTGTAAGAGCTGTTTACATACCATAGCCCTGCATTCAGTCTAGACAGTCTTCTATGAAGTCAGAGCACTGATCTCTTCTACTCTCACAGCTGGAGGTTTGTTACAGTTGAATCCAGTCTTCTATGAACTCCTCCAGAGCAGCACAGATCCGTCTCTCTTCTCTGCAGGAGCATTAGGCACCGAGCACAATTCTGCTGTTTTCTGATTGTAAAAGCAGCTGCAGTGTCACTGAGGAGCTGTTGGCTGTATAGAGTGAAATTGTTGCCGGTCCTTTATTCTGAGTGAGAGAGGCAGGAATGCACGCTCCTGTGAATACGACTGGAGGCCAGACAGAATGTAAATTAGTAGAGCCGTCAGCCAATGAAATGAAAGGAGGTGGAATCCGACCGGCACTGGGTATCCTGTGAAAACAAGACAGCTTTGCAAATGACATCCAATTCCAAAGTTGCTTGTTTTCACTGTCCCCTTATTTTGAAGACCATTTAATGAAATGATACAACCCCTTTAACTATCGGAGGCCTTCCGAAGAGTCAGCTGGGAGTAGTTGATGGCTCTGCTAGAAAATGGCCGACGTTCCCGCCTTTTCCACTCTCAGTGAACCAGGGGAAAATGGCCGAGTATAACTCCCCGCCATCGGCCCTCGGAGAGTTGTGTCAGTGTGCCCGATTTGGTGTTTAACTGTCCCTTTATGTTGGATTGAGTTCCCTGTCATATAAACGGCTCCTTGTGAGTCATCCCACTGATCGGTAGGGTCCTAAGTCGATACCGATCGCTAAGGTCTCAACTTAAGACCATGGCGATGGCAGCGGAGAGTACTCTACTGAGCCGCAAGCAGACTCACCGGAGTACACAGCACAGGCGGTGTGAGTGTCGTCACGCTGCCTGTGCAGCCTGGTGACGTCACGACGCCTGTGAAGGAAGCCCGGAAGCAGCCCCAGGGAGCGAGGAAAGGTGAGTCCTGTTAGTTTTTTATTTTTAATTAGCCTTATATTTGTACTGGGGGACCTATAATCTACCTATACATGTGCAGGGGGCACCTATAATCTACCTATACATGTGCAGGGGGCACCTATAATCTACCTATAGATGTGCGGGGGCACCTATAATCTACCTATACTGTGCAGGGGCCACCTACAATCTACCTATATAGTGCTGGGGCACCCTATAAGCTACCTATAGATGTGCAGGGGCACCTATAATCTACCTATACATGTGCAGCGGCACCTATAAGCTACCTATACAGATGCAGGGGCACCTATAAGCTACCTATATACATGCTGGCACCCTATAAGCTACCTATAGATGTGCAGGGGCACCTATAATCTACCTATACATGTGCGGGGGCACCTATAATCTACCTATACTGTGCAGGGGGCACCTACAATCTACCTATATAGTGCTGAGGCACCTATAATCTACCTATACATGTGCAGGGGGCACCTATAATCTACCTATACATGTGCAGGGGCACCTATAATCTATCTATAGATGTGCGGGGGCACCTATAATCTACGTATACTGTGCAGGGGCCACCTACAATCTACCTATATAGTGCTGGGGCACCTATAATCTACCTATACATGTGCAGCGGCACCTATAAGCTACCTATACATATGCAGGAGCACCTATAAGCTACCTATACATATGCAGGGGCACCTATAAGCTACCTATATACATGCTGTCACCCTATAAGCTACCTATAGATGTGCGGGGGCACCTATAATCTACCTATACTGTGCAGGGGGCACCTACAATCTACCTATATAGTGCTGAGGCACCTATAATCTACCTATACATGTGCAGGAGTCCCCGGCGCCGTCGCTATCCGCCGCCGATCGTTAGGGTCCTAAGCCGCTACCAGTCGCTAAGCTATCGGCTTAGCGGCTTAGGACCTTGGCGACGGCAGCGGTGGCGGGACTAACTGTATGTGCGCCCGCCGGACGCACATACAGTTAGATGCTTTGGCGGAGCAGAGAGTTCCGCAGAGTACTAGGGAGCCACAGCAGGATGGGCGGGCTCACTGGAGTGCACAGCCCAGGCGGCGTGCGCGTCATCACGCTGCCCGCGCGCGGCCTGGTGACGTCACGCCGCTGAAGAAAAGACCGGGAGCAGCGACAGCGACAGGGAGCGAGGTCAGGTAAGTGCTGTCAGGGTATTACTTTTAATTTGCTCTATTCATGCTGGGGGCCTATATTCTAATTATAAATGTGCAGGGGGGGACTACTATGTACTTTTATAGATGTGCAGGGGGCTACTATGTTCTTTTATATATGTGTGGGGGCTACTATGTTCTTTTATATATGTGCAGGGGGCTACTATGTTCTTTTATATATTTGCAGAGGGCTACTATCTACTTTTATATGTGCACGGGGTCTATTATCTACCTATATATGTGCTGTGAGGCCTATAAGCTACCTATATATACACATACTGTGGGGCCTATAAGCTATCTATATACCTGCTGGGGGACCTATAATCTATCTATATACCTGCGGGGGGACATATAACCTACCCATGTGTGCTGGGGGACCTAAACCTGCCTATATACCTACTGGGGGATCCATAACCTGCCCATATACCTGCTGGGGGACCCATAACCTGTCCATATACCTGCTGGGGGATCCATAACCTGCCCATATACCTGCTGGGGGATCCATAACCTGCCCATATACCTGCTGGGGGAACCATAACCTGCCAAGATACCTCCTGGGTGAACCATAACCTGCCCATATACCTGCATAGGGGACCCATATCCTGCCCATATACCTGCTTGGGGACCCATAACCTGCCCATATACCTGCTGGGGGACCCATAACCTGCCTATATACCTGCTGGGGGACCAATAACCTGCCCATATACCTGCCGGGGGACATATAAAGTATATAACCACCTACTGGGGGACATATAACTTAATGGGGGACCCTATTACCTTCACTGGGGGATACATAATTTACTGAATTGTGAAGTCGCTAATAGTCGTTAAGCCGGTTGTTAAGGCCTCAAGACAAGTCAGTTGATAAGAGTTAGCAATCGACTCCGCGGACTCCAGTCGGTTGTTAAGCCAGTTGTTAAGGCATCAAGTCGATTGATAAGACCTTAGCAATCGACTCCGGGGACTAATGTGCAGGGGAACCTATAAGCTACCTATACATGTGCAGGGGAGCCTATAAGATACCTATAAGCTACCTATATACATGCTGGCACCCTATAATCTACCTATATACATGCTGGGGGACCTATAATATACCTATATACATGCTGGGGGACCTATAAGCTACCTATATACGTTCTGGGGGACCTGTATACCTGCTGTGGGACTATAACCTGCCTATATTTCACCTGGGGGACCTACATCCTGCCTGTATACCCGATGGGGGACCTATAAACTTTCTATTTACCTGCTTGGGGACTTGTAACCTGCCTGTATACCCACTGGGGTACCTATAACCTGCCTGTATACCTACTGGGGACCTATAACCTGCCTATATACTTACTCTGGGACCTACAATCTGCCTGTATACCCGATGAGGGACCTATAACCTTTCTATATACCTGCTCGGGGACTTATAACCTGCCTATGTACCCACTGGGGTACCTATAACCTGCCTGTATACCTACTGGGGACATATAACCTGCCTATATACCCACTGGGGTACCTATAACCTGCCTGTATACCTACTGGGGGACATATAACCTATACACCTACCTACTGGAAGACATATAAACTATATATCCACCTATTGGGGGACGTATAACTTACTGGGGGACCCTATTAGCTACACTGGGGGACATATAAATTACTACGTTGTGAAGTCGCTAATAGTCGTTAAGTCGGTTGTTAAGGCCTCAAGTTGATTGATAAGCTTAGCGAGGCGGCAGAGCAATGCGAGGTCTCAGCAAACCTCTCGGCTTCTGGGGATTTGCTCAAGAGCCCCAGCCTGGGTGAGTTTTCCCACATGGCAAATAATGAACTACATGGGCCAATAAAAAAAAAATTTTTTGCAAAAAATTTCTATTACAAATGCATGCATTCTCTTTGTAGCATTTTTTTCTTTGTGGTATTTTTTGGCTCAGTAGTCATTCAAATTGCAGTGTGCTGTAGGTGCTGCATTCTTTCAGGCAGTTTCTAGTGTTTTTTTCCCCATAGCCCTCCAGTGTTTATTTTTTTTCAGCACTAATGAAAAGGCATGTATTTATTTTTTTGTGCGTTTTTTTATTTTGCAGCAGTTTTACACATTGCAAGGGTATATTCACACAAAGTGCCCGACGTACACCCCGCAAATACGGTAAAATCATAGCCCTCATTGAGAGCTATGATAAGCCGACGCACAGTAGGCGCCAGTAAAAAGAAATGACATTTTGGGGCAAATGAAAGTAATAAGTGGTCAGGACGTAGTGCTGTTGAAAGTAAACAGTGGCCGGCGTGTAATTTCCTCAGCAGGCGTATTACAACGTGCACAGGTACGTGCCGCAATACATTATAAACTAATTAAAGAGAAATTGTCTCACAATGGATACTTCCCACTGATAGCTCAAGACTTGGCGTGCGAAACATCACAGATCCCTTTTTAGGGGAGTGTCATCTAGAATACAAATGCCAATCGCTCTTCCAAAGACTTGGGGTCTATACCCAATCCCTGAGCCAAACTAAATGTTCTGCATCTCTACTATTCACAACAGCTTGAAAAGAAACCACCTCCCATTCTATCCTGGAGGGCAACAACAAAATATTCTTGGGAAAAGTTAAATACTGTCATAGTTAGGGATGCAGGTGTGGATGCTCCAGGTCATCTCGGGAGATGATGATAGAAACCCCGCCAGAGAGCAGAGTCTAAGGGACTGCCTGGTCTTCACCAGAGCCTGACGCAAGGCCGGTCGGACTTTGCTGCGGCGTACCCCCAGGTCACTACCCTTGACGTGGCTACTCACGGTGACAGCCAAGTGCCCATGCCAGGGACCAGGAGACAGGTAGAGGCGTAACAGAGCAAGAGGCAGGCTAGAGATTAACAGCATGGGTGCAGCAGTCCAAGAGCACGGGTTCAGACTCAGCAAAGGACACCAACTATCTGGCTCAGAGCAGGAAGCTCCTTAAAAAGGACCTATCACCTCCTGGGAAACCTCATGAAGTAACAGGAGACTAAAATACAAACACTTTCTTAAATATGCTTCATTAGGAAAATGAGAGCATTGCACCTGTAATTCAGTTTTTTTTTGTTTTTTTTTTAAAAGCCCTGGCCCTTTAAGACAGGACTAAAGTTGGACTAAGTCGACACCTGACAGCTTGATGGATCCTTATGTTGACAGCTCTGTGAAACTTCCTGCTGGAAGCCTGGCCCTTTAAGACAGGACTAAAGTTGGACTAAGGGCATGTCCCCACTACACGGGTTTTCGGCCAGTTTTTCAGGCAGTTTGCGGTTTTTCAGACCGGCTGAAAAACCTGCCGAAAATGAGCACAATGGGCTCCTATGGAAAATCCATGGAGCAGTCCCCACTGCACAGTTTTACGCCCGGCGGTTTTTCCGCCCGCGGGCCGCCAGAAAGACGTTTTATATGCACATTCTTCCATCCGGTTTTCGGACAGAATATGTGCAAATGAATGTGAAGGGCGAGGGCTTTTCTCCGCTCATTGCGGAGAAAAAACGTCCCCCCCGCGGCTGTGTGCACGGCACACAAACCGGACAAGTACCGGTTGGATAAACCGACCGGTATTTGTCCATTACCGTGTGAACGCACCCTAAGTCGACACCTGACAGCTTGATGGATCCTTATGTTGACAGCTCTGTGAAGCTTCCTGCTGGAAGCCTGGAAGTCTACATCATGTGTGCACTGGTAAGCTCTGGGCTGCTATTTCTGTGCTGGATATTATAACACTATCAGCAGTGTAATATTGATGCCTGTGTGTGATGGAGGAGGAGGCTGTAAGTGTAGTGGATGGGAAACAAAGGTTATATATCTGTGATCCTTTGTGTCTCCATTTTAATGTATTAGTGTATACCTCACATATATATATATATATATATATATATATATATATATATATATATATATATATATATATATATAGTAGGCACATACCTAACTAATACAGCATGTAAAAGCTTTCTGTATATCTTTTGTAACTAATATGTTAACAAAATGGCCGCCTGTAGTAGTTTGTAGAGATCGTCGTGTAATTCAAGATGGCACCTCTTCTGAAGTTACACCCTGTGTCCAAACATTCCTGAGCTGTGAGGAGGGGTCTGGAGATAAGGACGTGCCAATAGACCCTCACAGCCAGGGACAGGTGATGCTTCTTATCTACTAATTTGCAAAAGTATATAAAGCTGCCATTTTGTGAATAAAGGCAGAAAGCATTTTCACAGCAACAAGGCATGTTGTGATTCGTTTTCTCGGGGCACCCTTTGTTATTTTTAAGCTAATTTGGACCCCCACAAGGACAGAATAGCCCCTTTGAGGCAACTTCCATTTCAGATGTCGCCTTGTAACGTGGGGCATGGGCTTTGATCTGATTTATTAACCGAAAACTGAACTGGTGCAGCTTCTACTGGCAGATGCGGATGAGGGATAATGCGCCATCACTCTTCTGAAAATCTGTCCTGGGTAAGTAGAGTTTATACTTTGCTTATCCAGAGCAGATTGTTTGTCTAGTGGCTGCTGTAGTATGTTCATCGGTTATTTGTTAGGTCACGCTGACCGGTAACGAGTCGGCCCATGCTATTGAACCTATGACCTGTCAAATTAACTCCTTGTGGGGTTTTTCTGTTTTATGTGTATTGAATGTTTTGAAACTGATTGAAGACAGAGCTGGAAAGCAAGGTGTTTAAGTCAGCTGGAACACCAGAGTGGAAAGCCCTAGAGGTGCTCAGTGATTTATGAGAATTTCCCCTGGGAAGATAACAGGGGAGTTCTGAGTCTCTTCGCGGTGGAGTGAGAGACTGGTCAGCTGGCTTGGGGAAAAAAAATATATATATAAGCATCTTGTGATTAAATTGAGAATTCATTTGATGGTGGAATCATGAATTCAAGCTTTTCCTTGGTGTAGAGGAAAGCTGAGCACAGCGTGCCTGAAGTTGGTTTCTATAACATTCGATACGATGTTTGTCTTGTGTGTCCTGCAAAAGTAATCATGATTTTAGAAACAAAGAAGTTACAAAGTTTTGGTATGTGAGTTTAGGTTGGTGCACAGCGCCATCTGCTGGTTTTAGAGGGAACTAAGAACGTTAGATCTGAGTCTCATTGTTGATAGGAAGAATCAGAGAGGATCAGAAAGGCTTAAGTAAGTGAAGTAGTCTGAAGGATTTGCAAGTAGCTGAAGCGTGATTTAAGACCTCAGAAAGCATTTGAGATAAAATTATGGAAATGTCTGAGGGTTGATACAGAAAGAAGGTAGATTGAAGGATCTTGGAATGTTTTGTTGATGGCTGAATCCTGGTACAGTGTAACTATATGGATTCATAAAGATGGGTGAGGCCCTGGGGGTGCAGCTGCCTATGTATATCATCCCCCAGGAGAAGTTTCTGAAACAAAGGAAAGTGTGAATACTGTGGCGACACCCTGTAATGGTGGAGGGACTTGTCTTGGGGGTGGAGAGCAAAGTCAGGGGTGTAGACAAAACTGCTGCAACAATAGGGAACCACGCCCCAGAAACAGCCCACCTGTGTCACAAGTCACCCTGCCCCCTGTAACCACACCTACTGCTCCAGCCCTGCCCAGTACACCCAGACTACCTGAACCTTTAGTGCCACTGCCCGCCCCTTCCATGTCACTTCCTACTCCAGCCCCGCCTACTGCTCCCATTAGGATGTCACATCCTCTTCCTTCTGGGTTAATGCCCGCCCCTTCCGGGGTCACCACTTGCACTTCCGTGACCAAGATGGTAGCACACAGCACTGTATTTCCAATTATGGATGCAGATACTGGGGATATATGGTGACGAGACCCAGCCAGCCCTACAGTGGAGAACCTCTTGGTACTGGGATGAGCTGATGAGCTCATACGGATGAGCTCATAGGACAAGTCAGGGCAAATAGTCGGCTTGCTGCTGCGGGGGGCACACCAGCTGGCCCACTGCACAGCACACCCCGGGAAGGACCCTGGAGGAGTAGTCAGCTGACCAGTGTCTTTGTGGATGGCCTGTTGGAACCCATCAAGAAGCAGCTGAAGATGGTTCGGCCTGAGTACAAGACTCTACCAAGAGATGTGGTGCTTCTAGTTGCAAAAGGCATCAAGAATAATCTGCCTGCGGGATATGTGGGATTAAGGTCTGCTCCTGTGATGGTGGCCGACACATATGAGGACCCTGGAGCCTACAAGCCAAGACCACCGCTTACTTGCTTGAACTGCAACAGAGCAGGACACTGCCCCCCCACCCACTCAAAACAAGAAGAGGAGGACACCACAAGCCCAGATACTCGGACCCTGCTCCTGATGTCTGTCCTATTCCTGAAGCCCAGCATCCATAGGACAGGGATATCCACTCTCGTGCAAATTCTGGTATGAGGCAGTGAAGACAACTCCCTTCCACCTTGATGAAGATGCTTAGAGTCCTTCCAGAAGCTGAAGAAAGCTATTGCCAGTGCCCCTGCACTAGGCATCCCGGACTACCAGAAGACCTTCAAGCTCTTTGTATCGGAAAGGGAAGGACATGCCCTGGGAGTTCTAGCACAGGCCCATGCAGGCCGAAACAGACCAGTTGGAGACTACTCTGCAAGACTGGACCCAGCTGCAAGGGGAGGACCTTCCAGTTTACAAGCTGTAGTTGCAGCCCAAGTGCTGCTGGATAAAACAGCGGATATCGTAGTCGGACGCTCCCTCATCCTTCTGGCTCCACGTGACATCTCCGCCATTCTCAACCGCAACATCTCTCATCAGCACAGCGTCTCAGGCTTCAGTGTTCTCGCCTCCTGCCGGATAACGTCAATCTTCTGCGCTGTTGTGTTCTTCATCCAGCCACCTTACTTCCCCTTCCTCAAGGGGGGAATGAGGATGAAGAGGAATCGGAAGAATCCGGTGCACATGAAGAAAGCCATGATTGCTTAGAAATCATGAAGATGTTGACCTTTCATTTGAACCCGGATATGGTTCTTTTTGTGGATGGATCCAGATTTGCAGACAGTGCAGGACGATTTCACACGGGATATGCCGTGACCACATCACACGCAGTGTTGGAAGCAAGAAGTCTGCCATTGCATAAGTCAGCCCAAGAAGACGGCAGCATGACGTTTGGCAGAGGGCAAAATGGCCAACATATGTACGGACTCAAGATACGCTTTCGGGGTCGCCCATGACTTTGGACCTATTTGGAAAGCACGAGGATTTCTCACGGCTGCGGGAACCCCAGTGAAACATGGACAAGCCATTCAGGTCCTGATGGATGCACTGCTGCTGCCACGGACAGTGGCTATACTGAAAACCAAGGCACATGGGAAGCTGAATACAGAAGACGAAACCACTTGGCTGACCAAGCAGCCACACAGGCCGCAGGAGGTGAGAAAGGGGAAGCAAGTCAGCTGTCAGTGGTGCAGGAGGAAACTCACACCCAACCTGCAAGGAGACTGCTGGCCAAGATGCAGGAACAAGCTCCACTGGAAGAAAAGGAAAGCTGGAAAAAGAAGGGAGCCAAGAAGAATGAAGAAGACGGGCTATATGGAGTAAGGAGGCGACCCTGCTTGCCACGGGTGCTATACCCAGCTGTAGTGCAATGGGAACATGGAATGGGATTCTGAAAGCATGGATGCTTAAGGCGGCAAGAGAAACCGTCAGGCCCTGGCCAGACAGCCTGCCCATAGCTTGGTTAGAGTCAGGCACACGCCCCGGGGATAGTTAGCTCTCTCTTTCCCTATGAGATCCTGTTAGGCAGTGCCCCCAAGGCAAGGTGCATATTTCCCTCAGCAGTTGTAGCTACAGACTGATGTTATGACCACATAGGCAAACACATATATATACAGAGAAGTCAGCACTCACCATTACCCTCTGGACTGCATTTGTACACCTGTGCTTGGTCCAAGTTTGTTGCAGTAGGTTTAGCCGTCAACGCCCGGAATCCTTGGCTCACAGCAAGAGCCCAACAACAAAAAAAAACAACAAGATCCAGCGGACTTCCAAACTTCATTTTCAAACTGCTTTATTCCATTATCCCATAGCAGGGGGTACACTGACGCTCCAACGCCTTTCGGGCAACTGCAAGCCCTTGATCACGGAGAATACCACCTTCACCATCTTAATCCACTATATATATATATTCATATGTAAGAAAGGAAATGGGAGAGACAAAACCCCTCCCCTTCCTCCGTCATTTCCACACAAAAAGAAAAAGTAAAACATAAGAGAAGGTAAAAAATAATCATAGAGCATTATTATATCTATAACATCTGTTATAGATCTGGAGTATACCTATCAATTAATATATATAGGCGAGATCATTTCTCAGATTCATACCATACGGTGTCCTTGTCTCCAAAGTATGGATCCACCGGGCTTCACTGATACGTAGCATATGTTGCCAGTCACCACCACTAGATGGCTTCACTACCTTTTCTATTGCATAGCAACGGAAGCTTTCCACGGCTCCTGCATGTTGCTCCACAAAGTGTTTGACCGCTCCAGAATGTGTGGAGCAGCCTTTTCTAATGCTGGCCAGATGTTCTGCTACTCTCACCTTCAACTTTCGGATGGTACTCCCAACGTATAACATATTACTTTGTATGCATTGAATAACATATACAATATGGTAATTTTTGCAATTAATGAAGTCATTCAATATTATACGTTTTGTTATTTCGTCCTTTAAATGTGTTAGTTTTTATTACATATTTACAAATGCCGCATCGTGCTTTGTTACAAGGAAAAAAGCCCTTTATTGATATCCAGTCGCTAAACTGGTAACAATATGGATCGAGAAGCAAAATTAGCCCAAGTGTTTGGGCCATATAATGAAAGATCAGAAGTAAATGAAGATATGCAGGCATTGTTTGCTAACTTGGAAAAGGTCCAAAAACAAGAAACTAAGCTATGGTGGGATAGGAACTCCCTAAAAATTTATCTTGAAAAGAAAATAATCCCAAGAGGGCTGAGGATAAAAAAAAAACACCTTTCTTTTATGTATAATGAAGAATTCTTCATAAAATGGAACGCAGCACTCACGGATTACTCTTTGACACTTATTCAGTTAATAGTGAAACATGAAACTGAAAAACTAAAGGAAACACAAGAATAAAAACAATAACAGAAGCTTTACAGAAGCATGTAGATCATGAAGTTTTTCCAGAAAACAGTGAAAGAATAAAAAGAAAAAATGGTAAAAATTAGAATTCCACTATTATGGACATAAAAAAACAAAATACCAGCGGGATTATATTGATTATGAGCAAAATAAAGTATATAACTGGATCAATGAAAGAAGACCTAGATCTATCCTACGAGGACAATATGAAGGAAGAAGGTTTATAAAAGAAGTAAGTTTCTCTGATGTGGAATATGGTGCATTGGGAACATCAGACTCGGACACTTCATCTATGGAACGATCAAGAAATCAGGGAACATCATATGCACAAAGAAAAAAAAAAAAAGAAAAACAACAAGAAGTCATGCCAACAAAAAACGGGGAAGAAAAAGGAGGAAGAAAACACCCTAGTAAAAAAGAAAAGGGTGGGATGAAGGAAGAAATAATTAAAAAAGAAATTGAGGACTATAGTAGTATTATTATCCTGACTCCTACCAACCTAACTAAAATTAATTAAATGTTATAAATAAAGGTTTGAACTTTTCTCCAACAGGAAATTGTAATGTATTTAACACCTTACTGGACCTAAATCGGTTTGAAAGAGCTTTGACGGTGAAACTTTTTTTTTAGACATGATAGTCATGATAGTGCAAAAGATGAAGGTAACGAAGTATAGGAAGTTTCTTCCTTGTGTTTGGATGTTTTTAATGAATATGAGGGATTAATGTTTGATGAACAGCAGTCCCTTATATCATTAAAAGAATTAGAAGAAATTGAGGATGAAGGGGACATATATGAAAAAGTAAGATATGTTGGTAATTACCCCCACTTTTACCCACGAAAATCAAGGGTGGAGGCAATGGATATATTCCAGACCATTATGGTGAGGGATATAAAAATGGTTATAGAACAATATAAAGAGAAAAAAAACAAAGATTATAACCTGACATATCAGGAGTATAAAGCACTGAAAGAACCAAAAGATAGAAACTTAATCATTAGGAAAACAGATAAGGGGGGGAACCACTTTATTTTCTTGACCCAATTTAAAATTTTTAAACAAATATCCCTTATTTTACAGGATGAAAATACATATAGAAAGTTACCTATGGATCCTACTAAAGTAATCAAAGAGAAATTAGAGAAATTGCTTAACGAAGGAGTGAGACTAGGGGCTATCTCTGAGAAACAAAAAAAACAACTACCTTAAGAGAATCCTTGGATCCCGATTTTTTATGGGGTCCCCAAAGTCCATAAAGGTGAATTCCCTCCAAAGATGCTTTCCTATTGTATCCATGTGAATAGTGTAACAGCCCCGTTTAAATAAATGGGTGGATTTGCAGTTACAATCCTTATTAAAAAAACACCGGGATTTAAGGAAGTGCAGCGGTTTTAAAAACCTTTTCAGATTTTAAATGGCCCAGAAATTTTTCCTGGCTAAGTTTAGACGTGTGTAATATTTACTCTAGCACCCCCCCAAAAATTGGTAAGAAGATCAATGGAAATTTATCTAAAAAACAGTGGATATAAGGAAGAGGTAATTTTGTTCCTATTGGACAGTATTGAATTTTTACTATGGAATAATTATTTTAAGTTTGATCAACAGTTCTACTTAAAATTACTTGGAGTTCCAATGGGGGCTACTGCCTCTGCATCTAGGGCAAACCTATTTATGCCGTGGTGGGAACACCACGCCATATATAGTGTGTATAATCCCTTCTCTAGCAACATGTCTGGTATGGGCGCTACATGGACGACCTCCTCATCGTGTGGGGTCGGAGTGTGGCGTCCATACCGGACTTTGTGAGATGCCTTAATATCAATGATGTTAACTTACGTTTTACGTTCTCACATGATGCATATCAGATGACATTTCTTGACCTATTGTTAATAGGTGAAGTACCTTTCCCAAGGTTGTTACGTCCCTGTTTAGGAAAAAGATTAGTGGCAATAAATATCCTAAGAGCCGATAGTTGCCATCCCAGGCATACAAATTTAAAGGGTATCCCGGTATGGGGAAATTACAGGGTGGTTAGATCTGTACTAATGAAAAAGATAGGATAGGGGAAATGAACAATGTGGGTATCAGATTACGTAATAGAGGATATGCTAATAGTCCCGTTCAAAAAGTGAGAAAAAAAAGTAAAAAGGGTTAACACAGGAAGATTTTGCAAAAAACCAAGAAAAAACAGAGTAAAGGGGAATACAAAAAAGGTGTTGTGTTTTGCACAGCCAATAAAAAGGATTATGATGCTATTAAAAAAAATATTTTTTAGGGAAAATTAACATTTTAAGACAGGACACCTTGTTGGCGGATATACTGGATGAGGGGTGTACATATGGGGCCAGACAGGGAAAAACAATAGGGAATGCTATTTCCCCAAGTATTCAGGACTAAGGAAAACAAATGATGGAAGCTGGTTATCAATAAAGGGCTTTTTTCCTTGTAACAAGCACGATGCGGGATTTGTAAAATATGTAATTAAAAAACTAACACATTTAAAGGACGAAAAAAACAAAACGTATAATATTGATGACTTCATTAATTTCGAAAATGACCATATTGTATATTTATTCAATGCATACAATGTAATATGTTATACGTTGGGAGTACCATCCAAAGTTTTAAGGTGAGAGTAGCAGAACATCTGGCCACATTAGAAAAGGCTGCTCCACACATTCTGGAGCGGTCAAACACTTTGTGGAGCAACATGCAGGAGCCGTGGAAAGCTTCCGTTGCTAAAGCAATAGAAAAGGTAGTGAAGCCAAACTAGTGGTGGTGACTGGCAACATATGCTACGTATCATTTAAGCCCGGTGGATCCATACTTTTGGGGACAAGGACACCGTATGGTATGAATCTAGAAAAGATCTCGCCTATATATATTAATTGATAGGTATACTCCAGATCATAACAGATGTTATAGATATAATAATGCTCTATGATGATTTTTTACCTTCTCTTATGTTTTACGTTTTCTTTTTGTGTGGAAATGACGGAGGAAGGGGGGGGGGGGTTTGTCTCTCCCATTTCCTTTCTTACATATGTATATATATAGTGGATTAAGATGGTGAAGGTGGTATTCTCCGTGATCAAGGGCTTGCACTTGCCCGAAAGGCGTTGGAGCGTCAGTGGACCCCCAGCTATGGGAGAATGGAATAAAGCAGTTTGAAAAGGAAGATTGGAAGTCCGCTGGATATTGTTGTTTTTTTATGACCACATATATTATTACATTGGCTAAAGAGTTGTCACTAATGCATTCTAGAGTTTTCCATTCCAGATCCAGATTCAGATGTTGCTGCTCATAAGCTACAGCCTGGAGACTGGGTCTACGTGAAGTTTGTGTGTGAAACCCTAGAGCCGAGATTTGAGGGGCCGTACTAAGTCCTGCTGACCACGACCACATCTGTCAAGGTGGCGGGAAAAGCCCCAACTGGATCCCACTTTCGCACTGTAGAATCGCTCCAGCCCCCGGTGTTGAGGCAGATGCTGCGTTTACGACGTTAAGTAGTTTGTTGTTTAACTCTTGGGTCAGAACCCATGCATATTTTGGTGTTTGATGGAGGAGTACTGGGGACACTCTTGCTATTAATGTGGTGCTGTGGGTTGGTAGACAGGGAAAGACTATGGGGCATAGACCACATACTGCATTAAAGAGGAAAGACAAACAGGAGAAACCCCTACTCACTAGGATGCGATTGACAAAGACTGGAACCTGTCGAGAACAGGGAGTACCAGGTGAAAGCATGCCCCTAACGCTAGCTATTGAAGACCCTCAGGAGACTGATGGAGGCATATATGTCCTGGGAGTCCATATATTGAGTGAGGGGATCAGAAGATAGTGACACAATCAGAGTCAGGAGGAGAATAGAAACCTCCACAAAGGGCAGCTTTGACCCCCATGTGTATATCGATGCTATAGGAGTCCCAAGGGGGGTCCCTGATGAGTATAAGGCAAGGGACCAGGTGGCCGCTGGGTTTGAATCTCTGCTACCGATAATCACTGTCAACAAGAATGTAGATTGGATAAATTACATATATTACAACCAGCAGAGATTTGTGAATTATACCAGAGACGCCCTGCAGGGCTTGGCAGAACAGGATGGCCCTGGACATGGTGTTGGCTGAGAAAGGAGGAGTGTGCAAAATTATCGGAGAAACCTGCTGTACTTTTATCCCAGATAATACAGGACCGAATGGGAAGGTCACTGTGGCCATTAGGAAGCTAGATGATCTCTCAGAAGAATTAAAGCGCAACTCAGGCATAGATCACCCCTGGGAGCAGTGGTTTAGGGGTTGGCAGGGAATGCTTGCCCAGATAGGTATTGTCATATTGATTGTGCTGCTAATTCTTGCTCTAATTGTTTGTTGTGTTCTCCCTTGTTTGAGGAAACTATTTGTGAAAGCTGTGGACCAGACTACTCCCATCATGATGACATTTGGGTCCACGGCTGGGCCTCTCTGATGACAGGGGACACTACCACACCCTTCAGCCAGGGGCGTAACTACAGGGGTAGCAGGGGTAGCAGTTTTTGGCTTGGGGGGGGCCGGTGGC
Source organism: Phyllomedusa bahiana (assembly GCA_025379985.1). Taxonomy (NCBI): domain Eukaryota; kingdom Metazoa; phylum Chordata; class Amphibia; order Anura; family Hylidae; genus Phyllomedusa; species Phyllomedusa bahiana. The sequence continues at coordinate 23,047 of JAODAL010026062.1, forward strand.
TTGGGGGGCCCCGGCGGCAGCTGCTCACCACCTGCTAACCCTGTGATGCCGCTCGGGGGCCCGCCGGCAGTGAACATAACAGTTCACTGCGGCGGGTGTGAAGCTGCGGGGCGGTCTGTGAAGCCAGGAGGGGGGGCGGGGGGGGGGGCCGCCCCGGCAGGCTCCGCCCCCTTGCTTCACTATATATATATAGTAGGCACATACCTATGTAATACAGCATGTAAAAGCTGTCTGTATATCTCTTGTCACTAATATGTTAACAAAATGGCCGTCTGTAGTAGTTTGTACAGATCGTCGTGTAATCCAAGATGGCGCCTAGTCTGAAGTTACACCCTGTGTCCAAACATTCCTGAGCTGTGAGGAGGGGTCTGTAGATAAGGACGTGCCAGCCAATAGACCCTCACAGCCAGGTACATGTGATGCTTCTTATCTACTATTTAGCAAAAGTATAAAAAACTGCCATTTTGTGAATAAAGGCAGAAAGCATTTTCACAGCAACACGGCATGTTGTGATTCGTTTTTTCGGTGCACCTTTTTGTATTTTTAAGCTATTTGGACCCCCAAAAGGGAAGATACCCCCTTTGAGGCTATTCCATTACAGAAGCAAAAAGGTTAAAAAACTGTCACACTATGTTTCCCCCATGTGCTGCGCCTGCTGTACTGTATGTAGTGAGAGATTTAGATTACCCTGTACAAGCAGCTATATCCTCAGCTCCCCCTGCACAGTTGTTATCTCCCAGGGAAGGAATATCATCAGACTGTGAGCTCTCTCTGACAACGTGAAAGTAAAACATTTTTCCCTGTAAAACTGAGGTAAGTCCTCTGATTTGCTAATGACATGTATTTGAGAAAAGGCTTATAATTCCATGTACTATAAATTTGTATCTGTTTGTGTGGTGTTGATAGGTACTTTTTAAATCCCAGGTGGTGGCCAGCAGCAGCGAGGAGGGGAGCAGAGCAAGAGCGTGGAGAGGTAACTGCCGGTAGTTGACCAGGGAGCGCATACATGAGCGGTTCCCATGGCAGGCATCTTGACAAGTACACCCAGAGAAACCTTTTATCTCCTAGGTTGGGAAGTTTACCAGTTTTAGGGTATGTTCCCCAGCAAAATGCCCCTTTTTACCACAATATAAACACAGGCCCAAGAGTTTCCGCCTATCTGTCTCCACTTTGAAGAGTCTGAGGGGACTAATTTGCATTGGTTCAACTTCATTCACACAAGGACTGGAAACTTTTACAGAATGACACAAATCCCCCTCCTTCTATGACTTTCTTTCTCCAATGCGTTGGTTTTAATAGCCAGGGAAATTAGTCCGTATAGGGAGTCACAAGAAGGAAACTGTACCATAGTGTCTTTACCTTTACCGACATTTGACACATTGGTACTTCATAGCGTTGGTAAGGGGCTATGTAGGCGGCGGGTGTCGGCTGATAATTGGAGTTGACTCCCGCCAGTAACAGCATGGAATGGAGTCGGTGCCATCCCGCACTGTGCCGCGCACCATACCTCACTCTGATCGGGACCTCTGTGGCGAGATCGTCGGGTTCCGATCGGTTAGCATGGCAGCTGAAAGCCTTGTGAAGGCTTCCATCGCTGCCCTGTTTTTTGTTTCACTACTTCCTGCCCCAGACAGGAAGTAGTGAAACAGCCATATTGGTACACCCTGATGCATTTTCTATACAATGCATTAGGCTGCATAAATGATCATGCCCCCTAGTGGTGAAGCACCCAAGGGACTCGATGTTAGAGTTAAAAAAAAGTTTTGAAGTGTAAAACATATTAAAAGTTCGAATCACCCCCCTTTTGCCATTTTACAAATAAAAAAAAATAAAATTATAAAAAAGTTACACATAATTGGTATCACCGCGTCCAAAAATGTCTGATCTATTAAAATATAACATAATTTATCTCATACACTGAACACTGTAGATGGAGAATCTAAACGCCAATACTGCAGGTTTTTGGTCATTTTATGTCCCCTAAATAAAGGAATAAAAGTGATCAAAAAAGTCACATGCATTTCAAACTGGTACCAATAAAAAGTTCAGTTCAGCCCACAAAAAATGCCTTCTAACTCAAACTAATCTCATCAGCTTCTATGAGGAAGTTAGTTCTAGACTGGATCGGGGTGAGGCACTGGATGTCATATATCTAGATTTTTCTAAAGCATTTGATACAACGCCACATAAAAGGTTGGTAAGTAAAATGAGATCGCTTGGACTGGGGGAAAATGTGTGCAAGTGGGTAAGCAACTGGCTCAGAGATAGAAAACAAAAGGTGGTGATTAACGGTGCATACTCAGACTGGATCCCTGTTACTAGTGGGGACCACAGGGCTCAGTATTGGGCCCTATCCTCTTTTTGTTTAACTGTATTTTTATTACATTTTCACTTAAGCGCAACGTAATAACACATAACATGCACATCACATAGTATATAACTACATAGAGTGTATATCTCAATATATAAACATCACACATTAACCACAGCAAATATGTTCAGCACTCCTACAAATCAATGCAATAAGTCATATGTACCGAAAAAACAAAATATATGAGTTACGCACTCATGAGATTAGACAAGACAAGATACAAAAGGAGAAAACAATTATTAAAGGGAATAGGACCGCAGTATGGGATCATGTATCAAATATATCACATCAGAGTTCCTGGAGAGTACAATAGTCCTCCCAGAGCTTCCAAATCGCGTCAAAGGACTCCAACTCATCATTTTTGAGGGCTGTGAGATACTCCATGTCCCTAACTTCCTTGATTCGGGAATATAGTGCCTCTCTAGAGGGGGGAAGAGCCTGTTTCCAGTGTTTAGCAATCTCACATTTGGCCGCCGTTACAATATATAGAAATAGTCTACCCCGTCTACGACCCAAGGAAGGGAATGGAACATTCAAAATATAGTTTTGGGGCGTAAAAGGAACCCAAACCTGAAGGACCTCAAAAACCAACGACTGAACCTGTCTCCAAAGGGGGACAATCCTGGTGCAAGCCCAAAAAACATGAGGAACATCTGCTCCAGCTTCCCCACATCTCCAACACACATCCTGGAGAGATGGATTTAAACTGTGCAAGAGAGCAGGCGTGTGATACCAATACATTAACACCTTAAATTGGTTTTCCTTATACTGTATGGATATCGAGGACTTAGAGGCCTGTAGCCAAACACTTTGCCACTCCTCCAGTGACAGGGATACTCCCAGAAACCTTTCCCATTTAGACATATATGCATGCGGCGCCGGCGGTTCCCGGCTGGGGGATAGCAGTATCTGATATATAGCCGAAATCAGTCCCCTAGTAGAAGTACCTGTTCGGCAAATCTGCTCAAAGGGAGAAGGTCTGGAAACCTCATCCACCCCCAGCACCGAATTCATATAGTGTCTAACCTGTAAATATGAAAAGAGACCCGAGGACGGCAACCCAAGGGCCCTATCCTCTTTAATATTTTCATTAATGATCTTACACAGGGATTGCACAGTACAATATCGATCTTTGCAGATGATACTAAGCTTTGTGCAGTAATCAACACACTAGAGGATAATGTGTTATTACAAAGGGATGTGGATAAGTTGGAGGCCTGGGCAGAGAAATGGCAGATGAGGTTTAACAAGGATAATGTCAGGGCTAAGCTGTGCTCAGACTGCAGACAGGCTGCAACAGCTGATGTGCGCTCCCTCCCTGATACACTTGCTGCTGACAGCTCTGTGAGTGACAGGGGCCCAGCCACTCCTGACAAGGGGCGAGTGCACCAGCCAATGGGAGGACCCGGAGGCCGCTCCAATCAGCTGCAGGGGCGGTATCCAGGAATCCCATTTAAACTCCCTGAAAGTTGACTGCTGCGCCTGTGATATTCCTGGTTACCTCGTGTTTCCTTTTCAGTTATTGTGTTTTGCTTATCTGTGTACCTGACCTTGGCCTGTTCTCCTGACCCCGGCTTGTCTCCTGATTTTGTGCTTCGCTTCCGTTTGGCTTTTGACTTCGGCTTTTTTACGTTTATTCCTCTGGTTCTGATTTGTGGCTTTGCCGTTCCTATTTGATATTGACCTGGACTGTCTGACTATTCTTGCTTCTCACGGCCCCAGCACTTTAGCAGTGCAGGGACTGTCACCCAGTTGCCGTCTGCCGCCTAGGGCAGAACGTCAAGGGAGGCAGGGACAGGGGGGCCCGGGTTCCGTTAGGGGGTCACCTTTCACCCCCTGACGTGGGCAGATAAAAGCAAGGTTTTGCCATGGGAGGAAAAATCCATTCCCCCGATTACATGTTAAAAAGGAAAAACGCTGGGAAAAAAAAAAAAAGACATGGAGAAGGAAATTGGGAAAACCGGTGGACAGTAAACTTAATTGTGCAGTCTGTGTTTAGGCACAAACTGCCAAGGCAAATAGGGAAATGGGGTTTTATTAAAAAAGGGGCCCTAGATGCACAAGATGGGAAAAATTTTTTTCTCCCATTATACCCAAATCCCTGGTCAACCACACAAGGAATATTGGGGACAGTTTTGGGGGATCAGTTCAACCCGGGAAAAACTTTTGGGAGGGGCTTGAAAAGGTTCAAAGGCCCAGCAACAAAAATAATAAAACCCCTGGGGAAGGAATTCCAAAATACCCCCAGGAAAAAATGAACAAAAATTTGGGTTTTTTAGTTTAGGGGGGAAAAAGACGGCCCTTTGGGGGGGAAAATAATAAAATATTTTTAAATTATTTTAAAAGGGCAATAAAGATTTTCCTCCCAAGATTTATTTTACCCCGGGCTGTACCTTGAACAAGGGGGACCTCTAAAAATATACAGGAAAAAAAAATTTCTTTTAAAAAAACATAAAAAAGGGATTCCCTTTTTTTTAAAGGGGAAGGGGACTAATTGGAAAATTTTCTCCGAGGAACTTGGGAATGGGAACCTTTTACTAACAGAGGGTTTAAAAAAAGGGCCCGGGGTGCAAATTTTTAGATGGAATAATTTTAAAAAGGTTTTTAGTTTTGGGCCGGGAAATTTTGGGGGAAGGGTTGGGGGAAAATATTTTTAAAAAGGGGGAAAAAAATCAATTTTTAACCCCCGGGGTTTTGAGGGTTCCTGGGGGCATTTCTTGGTTAAATTAAAATTTATAGTGGGGTTTCGGAGAAGGGGTCTTTGGATTAAATTTTTAGATGTTAAATAAAATTAATTTGTGACCAAAGGGGTGGGGAAGGGGGGGGGATTTCATTGGTTTTGATTTTAATTTTTTAAACAAAAATTTTAAGTGACCCCGGGGTTCTGGAGAAGGGTCCCGGAATACATTTTTGGTGGGAATAAATAATTTAAAAAGGTTTAAATGCCGTATTTTGGAGAAGGGGGCGGAACAAATTTTAAAATTTGTAATTTTAAAAGATGGAAACCCGGGTATGGAGGGGTCCGGCAAGCGATTTTAATTAGGGGGAAAAAAGTTTGAAGGGGTTTCCCGGAAGGGGGAAGGGCCCGGGAAATTTCTAAAAGAAAATGAACAAGTTTGTGCCTTCCAAATCGGTTTAGTACAAACCAAAAATTCAAAAAGGTCTTTGGAAGAAAATTTAAATTTTCCCGGGACGAAACGGGGTTTTAAAAAACACTATTTTCCCCGGCTGCACAGAGCCTGCAGGGTTTTTGTGAAAAATTTGTGCCCCTGCTTTAAATATGCAGAGGGAACTTTGGGTTTTGGGCTTTATACAATGTTGTGCTTTAAATAAAGACAAAGCAGATGACTTTCCCCCACCACTTAAATCGCTTCAAATTAAATAAGAAAAATTTCCCTGGGCAACCCCTAAGGGGGCAAAAAATGGGCCAAAAAAAATGAAGGGGAAATTTAGCCTGATAAATTCATGGCAAAAGGGAAACTGGAAAAAAACAAGCTGAGGGGCCCGGTGGCAAAAATTTTTGGGTGCAAGAGTGGGGGAGGGGGAAAATAAGGCAACCCCCCGGGCCCCCGGAAAGGTTGGGGCACGGGGCAGCCACGCCAGCATGAGGTTGGGGCCAGTGGGGGACAAAAACAAATTTTAGGGGGCAAAACGGGGGCCCCCGGGCAAAATACGGAGCGGGGGCCCCCCGGCGCAATAAGGAAAATGGAAAAATGGACAAATTTCCTGGAGGGAAAAGGGGCTAGATAGGGGGGGGGGGGAGGGGGGGCCAGGGTGCCCTGACACAGTTGGGGTTTACGGCGCAGCCCGAAGGAGGTCAGCATTGGGCACAATTTACTTTCCCGGAGGTGGCCCAAAAAAGGGGGAAGCCACAAGTGGCACCAAAGACTGAGAGGGGAGGGGAAAGGCGGCAGCAAACAAAAGGGCAGGGGGAGGTTTGGGACAATGAAGGGGGTATAAAAAGTGGGGAAAACAAAGGGGTAGGCCCAAAGACCCGGGTTTTCTCAGCCTTTTTAATCGCATGAGGTTTTAGGCCAGTGGCACAATGACCTTGTGGGAAGGCCCGGCAAAAAACAGGATTGAGGCCCCTGAAATTGGCGTTTTTCAAAAATTCCCACAGTGGGGTGAAAAGGTTTACCCTAGCGGGCAGCAGAAGAGTTAAGGGAGTGGCACAAAATTTAAAAAAGGGGTTTTGGAAACAGGCCGGGTTTTGGGGGCCAAGCAGAAGAGGGCGGGTTTGGGCCCCCAGTTAAATGGAAAAGGTCACTAATTTAACAGAGTAGGCAGGGGTGGAGGGTTGGCAGGAGGTTTGGGCCACAAAGACAGGAGGTTGGAAAACCAGGAACCCAATGGAAATTGATAGAGGGAGGCAGGGGACACATGAGAGTCAGGCATGGCACAAATGAAAAAGTTGGGGAATGGGGGCCAAAACCAGCCCTTGGGAAAATACTTGGGCAGGAATTTTGAATTCCTTCAAAAAGTCCCCTGGGTGGTGGTTGGCAATAGAAAATAGCAGTTTCATCAATGGCGGGAAAAGAAAGTATTACAATTTAAAACCAGGTCCGTAATTTGGGGAGGGGTCATGGCTTTATGTAATTTTGACGCCAAAGGGAATTTGGGGTTTGGAAAACCTTTCCGGGTACTGCCAATGACCCCTTTACCCAAAGGGGCATTCCCTTCCCCATTTCCCTTGGGGACAAGGGGGGTTCTCCTTTGGGGGGAAAAGAAAGGCCCCCCCCCGCCCCTGCCCCTTTTGATGCCAACTAAATTTCCCGTTTTTGGGCGCTTTTTCCCCTGCAAAATTTAGCCCAAAAATTGCCGGGCCACACATCCAGGTTTGGGTGGGCCCCCCATTCCAGGGGGGATCTTTAAAATGGGGGGAAAAGTTGGGGTTTCCGTAAAGGGCCCACACCCTGTTGGTTTTTGGGGGGGGGTCTGCAGGGGTTGCTGGGGGGGTGGCCCGGGCCCAATGCCCTCCTCACTTAGGCGGGTGAAGGAAACTGCTCATCAGGGGGACTCCAGACAAAAAAATAAAAAATCTTTAAAATTTTTAAACGCCAAATTAATTCCGCAACACTTGAAAAATTTAAGGGGGGTAAAACACAGACAAACCCCGGACATTACAAAACCCCCTACGCAAAAATTTTTGGCCCCAAATTTTTACTTTGCCCCCAAGGGGGCTTAAAAAAATCTTTTGGGGGACTTAAAGGGGGAAACTTTTATTTGGGGGGAAGGTAAAGGGTGTTCTTTTAACCCCCCCCCCACCTTTTCCCCAAACAGGGTCGGCAAAAAGTACGTGGGGCGTGAAGAAAACCCCCCGGCAGACCTGCGAGGGAAGGGGGGCGCCCCACATTGGAAGGCCCGGCCCAAAACCGGGTTGGAGGACCCCAAAATTTTTGATTTTCCCCCTTTTTCCCAAAACTGGGAAAAAAAGGCCCCCTTTCCCCCCTACGGGGTTCCAATAGGTGGGAAAAGCCCAAGAAATTAACCCTCGCCGGGGTTTCTGATTTTCGCTTTCCCCTTGCCCGGCCCCCAAAAACCCCGCTGCGGGCCAAATCCCCAAGTGACTCCGGGGTGGTTTCCCTCCTCCCTTTCCCCTGTTTACTGCCAAAGGGGGCTTTTGGGTTTATTTTTGGGGTTTTATTTCCCCAATCGCCTCCACCCCTCCTCCCGCTGGGTCCGTGCCCTCCCCTCCCTTCCCCCCCCTTTTCCCCCTGGGTTGAAAAACCCCCTCAATTTTCACCAGAAAAATTTCTTTTCTGGCCCACAATTGGTTCCAAAATCCCCCCCTCCCCCTCCCTTTAAGGGGCTCCCCCCGGGGGGCCCATGTGGCCCCGGGGATTTTGTCGCCACGGTTGCCATTTCCCCTTCCCAAACAGATTTTTTTTACAAACTTTTTCCAGGGGCATGAAGCAGTGGAATGACGTTAAATTTTAAACCCGTAGTCCCTGGCGAATTTACAAAAAACGCGCCTTTCCCCAATTGGGCCCCCAACAAAACGGGCAGGGGTTTTTACCCCCGAGCCGGCCCCTGGTGGGGCATCCAAAAAGGGTTTAAAAACAGGGGGGTTTCTTTGTTCGAACCCCCCTTTTTTTAAAAATTTTTTAATTTGGGGCCTTTTTCATTTTAACAAGGGGGGGCGGGGTCCAACATGGCAGGGTGGAAACCAGCGGGTGGAAAAATCGCATAAACAGGAAGGTGTTTTGGGGGGGGCCCGGTTCGCCGCTTTCAAAAACCCAAAAGGGTTTTTTCCTGGGTTTTTGTTAAAAGGGGAAAGGAAAAAAGTGGATTCACAGTTTTTCCGGCCTTTTTTTAGAATGGGTTCTGGGAAGGGGTCGGTGGAAAAACTTCAGGGGAAACCCTTTTTAAAAACCCGGGTTGAACACGGCGCCAAGCAGGGGGGCCCGGACCATCCCTCCCTCAGGTTTGGGGCCCCGGGGCCCCATGTTCCCCCCATTTCCCCTCACCATGGTTGATTTGCAGGTTTGGCCGGGGGGGGGAAAAGCCCCCCACAAAAGGATTTTTGGGGGTGGGATTTTACCGGGACCAAGGGGTTCCTCCCCCGGGTTTACTTCGTTCGCCGGGGGGCAAAGGGGGCCCGGTTTTTAGTCTTCGGTCCCCCGGGGGGTGGGGGGCCCTCAATTTGGTACTAAAGGGAGCTTATCTTTGGGGGGCCGATAAATTTTTTTTGGGGGTTTTAGGGGAAAGGCGGGCCTTTTTTTGGCCCCAAAGGGCACCAAGTTTGGAAAAACCTTTTTTAGGAAGGGGAAAAACCCGGCCGTCCCTAAAATTAGTTTTTGGGGCCCAGGGCCGGGGAAGGGGACAATTTCCCAAACCCAGGTTTTTGGGCCGTCCGTTAAAGGGGGGATGAACCCGCCCCTTGGCCGGGGAGTTAACCCCGCTCCCAAAAGGGTTGCCTCCTCAATTTAGGCCCCCGTTGGCCCCAAAGGACTACCCCCACCCTTTTGTTTCTACCCCCCCAAAATTTTTGAAGGGGGCCGGGTTACTGGCCCTTTTTTGGGGAAAGGAAAATTAGGCCCCTTTAAACTTTCCATCTTTCCCCGGCTCAAGGGACAAGCCATTTAAGGGTTCCCCGGTTTCCTTTTAAAAGGTTTTAGGTTGGGCCACCATTTTTTGGGAAAGGGGGAGGGGGCCCATGGGGGTACCCCAAAAACTTGGGAAAGGGCAAAGGGGAAACCCCGCTCCCAAAAATTTAGGGGGTTTGGTCGCCCTATTGTTTGGGGCTCTTTGCCAAATCCGGGGGGGGTCGGTTTCCCGGCGTGGGGGGTTGGGGGGGGCCCTTTTTAAAAATTTTGCGAAAAGGGGCCGTGGGGGGGGCTTTTGGACCGGGGGAAAATTTATGGCAAAAGGAAAAAGGGGCCCCCCTTTTGCAGGGGAAAGGTTGGGAAACCTTTGGGAAAGGGTTTCAAGGCCTTTGATTTTTACCTGGGGCGGTTTCTGTTGGGTTTTTTCGGGGGCCGGAATTTACCAAAACCAAACTTTTTTGCCCCGTTTTTTTCCCAGGGGGGGCCCCCGGGAAAGGGACGGGGTGCTGGGAAAGGTTTTTGAACCTTGGGGGTTTGGGGAACGGTAAATTTCCCGGCCAAAGGGGCCCCCTTTCTGCCCAAAAGTTTTTTAACAAAATTACACATTAATTTCCCCCCCGGGGTTTTCAAATAGGGGGAAAAATTGGGGCCCCTAACCCCCCCATTGGTTTTTTCCAGCCAACCCGGGGGCCCCCCCCCCTGAGTGGACTACTGCCGGGGCCGGGGATTGGGGGGGGGCCCTTTTGGCCCCTTTGGTACTTTCCCCTTTTTTTCCCAACGAAGTGGGTTTTTTTCCCCGGGGGGGATTGGCTCCCGAAAACCCCACCTGCTGCTAACCTGCTAAAAACACGGACACGACCCAATTGCGGGGTGCGCCGCCTGCGAAGCGCAAGCTGACGCCCCTCTTCCCCCCTGAAAGATGATTAAAGGGCCCTTTTCCTCCAACCCCCGGGTCCCCAAGTTCCCGGTTTTGGGGGGAAAATTTATTTTTCCAATTTTTGTTTTAAAAACGTCACTGCGGGCCTCAATTTACCGGTTTTTGGGAAAACAGAGGCTGACCCCCACAACAAGACCCCCATGCCCACTCTCCACATCTTTTTCTTTTCCGCCTACTGGCCCAAAACAAGGGGAATTTGGCCCCCTTTCTTCGCTGCCAAGTAGCTTGCTAAAATGCCCTCCCAAATTTTTCATCCCCCGTATATATGGGGGCCGGCCCAGACCACTAGTAAAATTTCTGGTTTTTGGGGAAAAGGAAAGGGGGCAGAGGCCGGGGGGTTTTGGGGGAGGTGAGGGCCGGGTGACCCGCTCCCGGGGCCCTGCCAAAAAAATGGTTTGTGTCTGAGGTTTTTCCCCCCGACTCTTGGCTGGGGGGGGGGCAGGGTGTCCCTCTTTTGGGGAAAAAAAAGGGTGACCCCAGTCAACCAATCAAGAACCCTTGGGGTTTCGAAAAAAAAACCCCACGGGCCCCCTAGAAAGACAGCGGCAGTTGTGGCCTCACCGAGTGACCCCTGCTGCGACGTCCCCCCTTTCTTTGCTTTCAAACCCGGGCCTGTTCCCGGGGAAATTTTTTGCCACGGGCCCCCTCGCAGGTGCAGAGCCTTTTTGGGCCCCCCTCTTGTCTTTACATCTGTTTTTTCTAAAATTTTTAAACAACCCTTTTTTATGATGTTTTCTTTAAAATGATAAATATTTCACCCCCGTTTTTTACCCAAATGAAAACCCCGTAACAAGCTTGGGTAACCCCTTTTTTTTTAAATTGGGGGTTTCCCCAAATGGCCAGGAAAAATTTTTCTTGTAGGTGTCGTTTAAAAAAACTGTGTGTTTTACTTTAAAATTTAAAAAAACCAAAAAAGGCTTTAATTTTTTCCTTCGGGCATGAATTAGGCTACAGGAAAAAAAGGGTTTTATTTTTTGGGGTTGAAAAAAAACGGTTTTTTTTTTCGCAACCAAACAAAAAAAAACGCTTAATTAACCCCCCGGGTGTTAAAAAAACGCCAAAGAATTGAGCCCCAAAAAAATAGAAGGGTTTTTGAGCGTGTTAAAAATTGCGTGTTTTTTTAGGGGCCCCCCAACAAGAGGATCGTTTAAAAAACCTTTTCTTTTGAAAATTAAGGCCCAAAAGGAAAAATTTATAATTTTTTTCGTTGAAAAAAACGGTTTTTTTGGTTTCAGCAAAACCCGCAAAACAACGTTAATTAACCCCTGGATGTTTAAAAAAGCGCAATAGAATTTTGCAGCCAAAAAAGAATTTGGGAAATTTTTTTGTAAAAAAGCTGTTTCTTTAAATTAATAAAACAGGGAAATGGCTTTGACCCCCTTTTGGGTATTGAATGTTTTTTTGGGGAGCTGCAGGGGGACACACGGATTTTAGAAACCAATTCCCCAAAAAAAATTTTAAATAGAACAATTAAAAGGAACGTTTTCTGAGACAACTTGGGCACCCCACAAAATCGCTATATAAAAAACAGGGTTTTTCGTAAAGCTTCGCCGCGGGAGCACCTTTCCCTTTGACCAATGGGAGGAGTGTGGGCTCCCGGTCGCCCCCCGGACTTATTTTTGGGCGGGGACGTTTACGAATCCCGCCGGTCCCCTGATTGGCTTCATCTCTGCACATTCATGCAAAGGGTATGCCCCTTTCTTCCTCCCGAGTGGGTTTGCCCCATGAAACCCATGGGGCGTCGGGAGCCCATTTTATCCAATTTAAAAGAAAACTTTTGTTCCCCCGAAGTTCCCCCCAAAATTCGGGGTTCGGTCCAAAACCCAAAATTTTCCCCGAAATTTCTAAACGAATTCCACTTCAAATTAGAAACAATTTCCCCCATCTCCCAGTTGGATACATTTATAATTAAAATTAAAAATAAAAAAATTAACAAATTTTTAGTGTTAAAAAACGGTGGGATTCCCGGAGAAGGGTTGGATAATTCTTGATTTTAAATAAAAAAGGTTTTTAGGGGGACCAGGATTTCTGGAAAGGGTCTGGGTACAAATTTTTAAAATGTAATAATAAAAGGTTAAAAGTGAAGGGGGTTCTGGGGAAGGGTTTTTGGAACATTTTAGAGTTTAAAAAATTTTAAAAGTTTATAGTTACCAGGGGTTTTGGAGAAGGGGCATTTTATGCAGGGGTTTTTCTGTTTGGAGTCGGGAAAAAACCCTTTTTCCCTAAAAAGAGGACAATTACTTCTACCCTCTTTTGGGGTTTTTTTTTCCTTTTTCTCGATCAACAAAGCTTAACTGGATGGGCCCTTTGGGGCTTTTTTTTAAACCGGAAAAACTAGTAACTCAAATTTCCCTAGGTTTTAAAAGGGACAAAAAAGTTTTGGTTCGGAAAAAAGGGATGCGGGCCCAAAAAAAACCCCAAAAAAACTTGGATTTTTTTTTATTGGGAAACCAAAAAAAATAAAAAAAAACTCTACTTTTTTGTTATTGGGTTGGGTTCAAGGGCAACCTGCAGAATACCAAAAGAACACCCCATTTTTACTGAAGATTTTAAACCCGTAAAAACAAAACAAAAACCGCAACCCTGGCGCAATAATTGTTTTTTTTCCCCATTTTTTCCCCACTTTTTTTGTGGGGTTTTTCCCCTATATTCTAAAAGTGAAATGAATGAACCATTAAAAAAAAAAGTACATTTTGGTTCCCACAAAATAAAAGCCCCAAATGTCTATGTTGGTTGGGAAAAATAAAAAAGTTATGGCTCTGGAAAGGTGGGGAGGGAAAAAAACGAACATGACAAAAAAAAATAGGCTGCGGTGGAAAGCGGTTAATCTCCTCAGAAAGCCCCAGACACATCTGTGGATGTATTTTAATTCACACCAAAAAAAAAACCCCACTTCTTCTTTGTGTAAAATCATTGGGGAAAATCTAAAGAAATCAGCCAAAATATCGGAAAAAGAATTTTTGGACTTTCACAAGTCGGGGGTCATCCTTGGGTGCAAAATTTTCCCGAAATTCCCGAAGGCTTTGTTCATCTGTAAAAAACAATTATACACAAGTACAAACAAAAATGGGAAAAGTCCCCCCAAACATACCACTCAGGAAAAGGGGAAGGGGTTCTGTGGGCCAGAGATGAACATGTTTGGGCTTTACATGTGCATAACAACCCAAGAACAAAACAAAAAACCCTTTTGAAAATGCTGGCAGAAAAAATGGTTTGATTGTGTCCCTTCTCCACAGTGAAACCATTTCTACATCAACAAGGGCGAAAGGGCCCCCTCTGCCAAAAAAGCCCTTTTCCAAAAAAAACAAAATAAAAGCCCGAATTTAATTTTTTCAAGTGCCCCGGGAACCCAAATTTCCTACCCTTTTTTTGGGACATGTCCCGTGGGCTTTATGAAAAAAATTTAAACTTTTGCCCATTTAAAACCATTGTTTTTTGTTTGGGGAAAAAAAAGGGAAACTTGGAAAGGCCCAAGAACCCCCATCCCCCAATGTGAAACACGGGGGTGGCAACTTATGTTTTTGGGGTTTTTTTTGGGTGCAGGAGGGACTGGGGGCACTTCCCAAAAAAGATGGCAGCAATTTAGGAAGAAGATTAAAGTGGCAAAAATGAAGGGGAAAAACTTTAAAACATCGCCGGAAGTTTTAAAAAGGGGGGAAAAATTTTGTTTTTCCAAGTGGAAAAATGACCCGAAGCTACTGCCAAACGGTTACAAAAATTGGGTTGGATTAAAAACAGTACTAAGGGCAAAAGGATTTAGGGGGGATGGCAGGGGGGTCAAAAAATTACAGGTTTGGGCATATGTCAAAATTAACATCTGAAGTGAAGAAAAAACATCTTGGGAAAAATATAAGATGGAAATGGGGGGTCACCCTCCAAAAAAGTCTTTTATTATTCCCCACCCGCTTTAGGGCCTGCTCCCCGATTTGGGGAAAACGGGTCTCAAAAATTTGGGAATCAAGGGAAGAAAAAACAAGAGTGACTTTTAAAAACTAAATTTACTATTTTGCCATGGAAACATAAAACCTATCAGGGTTTTCAAATCTAATTTAAAACAACAAAACTTAACTTTTTTTTATGTTTCAGCACTTAACCCCTTTAACACACTTTTTTAAAAAAAAGATTTCTAAAATCTCAATTCGTCTTTATAAATTTATCCCCCCTTTTTAAATTTTGGGAAAAAAAAAACTCCTTTTCTATACAAATCTGGTTGGAAAACCCCTATTATTTCAGCAGGGGGAAACCCTATAATTTCAGTTATTTTCTAACTGCAAAAAAGGATCCCAAAAAACTTTTTTACTTTTGGAAAAGTATCCCCTAATCTGATGGGCAAAAGAAACAAAATAATGTTTTCCCTTTTTGAAAACCTCTGCAGCAGGTAAAAAAAGTGAAAAGGGGGTAGAAAAACACAAATTTAAAAAGTCATTCCTTTACCCCTTTCCCCCCCGTTACCAGTTTTATAATAGGAAAAAAATTTTTTCTTTTACCATTAAAAGGGATTTCATTTATTTAGACAAATTTAGAGGTTTGGGAAATCAGGTTTTTTAAAAAATGTTTTTATAGAGGTTAAAATGTTTTACCCAAAAAAAAAGTTTAATTTTTGTGCTTTATAGACTGAGAAAGGTTTGAGTTTAAAGTTTGCCCATGGGAAAAAATAAAAATGGAAATCGGGGTTTGGGGCAACCATGCATGAGATTACTTAAAGTTTTAGTCTGGGCTGCCAGCACTTGCAAAGGGTTAGTGTCCCGCCATAATTACTGTTTTAAAAAAACTTTGGGGCAGGAAAAAATGTAATTAAAATGGTGGGCCAAACAACAAAAAAACACAAATTTTTTCCAGGGGAAATCACATGAAAAAAGTAATATGAGGCGTATGAAAAACCCACGGGTAGATGATTCGACAAAATGGGGCAGTGAGCAACGAAACAGGGGAAAATAAAAACAAAGTATTTAGGGGGAAAAGAAATTTAAAATTAAAAGGGGCAGAGAAAATTTTAAAAAATGGACAAAACAACATCCATACTTATATCCTGCACAGACTGCCAGCTGAGCTTTATAAGGTATGCTAACGAGCTCAGGTGCGTGGCAAGGTCTGCTGAGAAGGATCCTGAGCAGTTGTCATACAATCACTCCAAACAGACAACAAGACAGACATAATACAGAAACTCTTACTGACCCAATAAGCAGGAAAAGATTAAATGGCAGGAAGGTTCCTGCCATTCTTAAAGGGGTTTTGCCACGAAGTGAGTTCCTTACCTCTTATCTGCTCAGGAGAGAAGATAAACAAAGCATGCTGAGTCACGGGGGAGAGGGAGGGGGGTGAGCAGAGAGCGAGGAAGCAGGGAGCGTCTGCAAAGTTTACTCAAATAATTACATTACAACCAGTGGATTCTCTATACAGCAGACAGCCTCATACACTGCACTTTTCTCCCCAGCCCCTTGCAAGCTCCTTCATGTTCCCTGTCATCAGATAAGAAGTGCAAACATGCAAGCGCGGCCAGATCAGCTCCTGTCAGTGTCCTGGTCGTGTCTAATGTAAACTGTCAGGAAACTAAGGGGGACTGAGCAATGCTGTAGCTCTCAGAGGCTTCACTTTTTGTAATCACATATATTTAGAAAAGTGATTAAATACCCATTTTGGAGGATCCCACGTCAACATTACATCGTGGCAAAACCCCTTTAATACTTTTTTTATTGTACAACAAGATCATATGAATTACTTTAGGTTCCTATAGCACCGAGACAATGACACCAGCAAGGAAATGGTTGACTACCCCATGAAAATGCCCATGTCCAGCAATAGTCCTTCATCTGCAGTTGCTATATATGACCTACATAGGACCGCTTCTCATGGTAAATCAGAGTTTGGGGAGGATTCCTAACACTGCATTGAAAGAGACTTCTACATGGATGGAGAAGTCAAATCCTTGCTGGAGTAAGCAGTAGATCTGCATTAAAAAAAACAATATTGTGCTACCAGACCAGCATCTGTTAGTGCCTTCATGAATACTTCTCGGTTGACAGTGTTCTTGCTGAACCAGAGTAAATAAACCTTTATTCAAGACATCTTCAGTCTCCGAGACCCTGAAAATGACAGAGATTCATCCTGAGGTTAGTGCCCTTGTTATCAGCCTCTCTCTGCAGAAGACATTACCCTCAGTGAGTCTATTGTGAAATGTAAAGTGCGGCGGAATGCTTTTCCCATGGAACTGAAATGTACACATGACAAACCATATACAGCTCTGGAAAAAATTAAGAGACCACTGCACATTTTTCAAAAAAATCCGCATCTCTACATGTCTGACGGCCATTCCATTCCAGTGTCAGTTGAATTCCAACCAAAGTCCACCTCATTCTACTTAATGTGCTTCTGATGAGGGGATCACCTTAACCAAACCTTATTTAGTGAAGGAAAGTATAAAAAACCCTGCTGTGGTCTTCACAAACCTCTTGCAATAGGACAAGCTGGATGGCAAAACAAGTGCTAGGAATAGGCCAAAAGGAATTTGAATGAAAAAAATCATGGTCATTCCACCAAATATTGATTTCTGAACTCTACCTGACTTAAACCATTAGTCTTATTGTTTCTAAAGAAATATGAACTTGTTTTCTTTGCATTATTTGGCCATGTTCACACGGCTTATTTTGGGACGTATGTCAGCCCGTAATTCGCTCCGTACTGCGCGAATTACGGGGTGAAATACGTCCCAGTCATTACGGTAATCCACAGTTCTCATAGAGAACTATGGATTACATCTCCTCTCCACGCTCGCAAAATACGGCGAGCGGGGAGAGAAGTGACATGTCAGTTACTCACGGCGTATACGCGCCGAGAACAATGAATGTCTATGGGGCCGGTGGGCTGACGCGCCCCCGTAATTGCGGGGCGAAATACGTCCCGCAATTAAGCCGTGTGAACATAGCCTTTGAGTTCTGACAGCTTCTTTTTTATTACTTTGAAGATTTCTCATTTACTGCAAATAAATAAAACTATTTTTACTTTGAATTTCGGAGACATGTTGTCAGTAGTTTATATAATAAAATAACAATGTACATTTTTCTCCAAAAATGCATACCATTGAAGAGAAAAATCAGAGAAACTGAAAATTTTGCAGTGGTCTCTTAATTTTTTCCAGAGCTGTATTTCAAAACGCAGCCTGATTGTCAACTTGAAACTAGTAGTCGACAGTCATGACATGGTGAGAGTTGGTGGTCGTCTGAACAGGGCCCAAGTTTGAAAAGTCAGAAAGAAATCCTCTCATTATTCTCGGCAATCACAATGTTACAACCTTGCTGATCTGGAGTTTTCAAGAAAGGAGCAGGCACCGGAACAGTGAGGGTGCATTAAAAAGTGCCTATGTCCAAGAATGTCTTGCTCTTACTTGACAAATAAGTTGCAGCCAAGAAAGAAGGAACCTTCAAAGAACACAACTAAAGCTCCCAACAGTTATCCAGTTATTGTGTTCAGTGTTATATCTGTTATGTTCCATGTTTATTGTGCTTTACTGCCACCCCGTGGACATTGTTGTATTTGGTTATGTAAATCATTAAAGGGGTTTTATGTTAAAGATCTTGCAAAAACAAGTCACTTTGCAATATGTGTCCATTAACAGTGTCCTACCTATTCCAAGATATCCCCTCTTGTATGGGCTGCATCAGCTCCTCAGGTCACTATAGCTACAGACCTGTTCAGTCTCTCCTGATAGGCTGTCAACGCTGGTCGCTATAGCTACCTACAGACCTGGCTTCTACAGCAGGCCATTAGAAGTCAGTAAACACGCCCTTGAATTTGAAAATGAAACTGAGAAAACAGGACTGAGGTAAGATGAATAGATGTAGTGAGACAACCCCTTTAATGATGTAATCTCCGATATGTCTATGCTTTCTGTTACTCCTCCTGTTCTGTGAGGTCATATCCTGTTTCTGCAGTCCTTCTCTGGTTCTGTGAGGTCATATCCTGTTTCTGCAGTCCTTTCCCTGTTCTATGAGGTCATATCCTGTTTCTGCAGTCCTTTCCCTGTTCTTCGAGGTCATATCCTGTTTCCACAGTCCTTCTCCTGTTCTATTAGGTCTTATTCTGTTTCTGCAAGCCTTCTCCTTTTCTTTGAGTTCATATCATGCTTCTGCAGTCCTTCACCTGTTCTGTGAGGTCATACCCTGTTTTTGCAGCCCTTCTTCTGTTCTGTGAGGTCATATCCTGTTTCTGCAGTCTTTCTCTTGTTTTGTGAGGTCATGTCCTGTGTCTGCAGTCTTTCTCTTGTTCTGTGAGGTCATATCCTGCGTCTGCAGTCTTTCTCTTGTTCTGTGAGGTCATATCTTGTGTCTGCATTCCTTCTCTTGTTCTGTGAGGTTATATCCTGTTTCTACAGTCATTCTCTTGTTCGGTGAGGTCATATCCTGTGTCTACAGATCTTCTCTTTTTCTGTGATGTCATATCCTGTGTCTGCAGTCTTTCTCTTCTTCTGTGAGGTCATATCCTGTGTATGCAGTCATTCTCTTGTTCTGTGAGGTCATATCCTGTGTCTGCAGTTCTCTTGTTCTGTGAGGTCATATCCTGTGTCAGCAGTCCTTTTTTTCTTCTGTGAGGTCATATCCTGTGTCTGCAGTCCTTCTCTTGTTCTGTGAGGTCATATCCTGTTTCTGCAGTCCTTCTACTCTTCTGTGAGTTCATATCCTGTGTCTGCAGTCCTTATCTTGTTCTGTGAGGTCATATCCTGTTTCTGCAGTCCTTCTACTCTTCTGTGAGTTCATATCCTGTGTCTGCAGTCCTTCTCTTGTTCTGTGAGGTCATATCCTGTGTCTGCAGTTCTTCTCTTGTTCTGTGAGGTCATATCCTGTTTTTGCAGCCCTTCTTCTGTTCTGTGAGGTCATATCCTGTTTCTGCAGTCTTTCTCTTGTTCTGTGAGGTCATATCCAGTTTCTGCAGTTATTCTCATCTTCTGTGAGGTCATATCCTGTGTCTGCAGTCTTTCTCTTCTGAGGTCATATCCTGTGTCTGCAGTTCTCTTGTTCTGTGAGGTCATATCCTGTGTCAGCAGTCCTTCTTTTCATCTGTGAGGTCATATCCTGTGTCTGCAGTCCTTCTCTTGTTCTGTGAGGTCATATCCTGTTTCTGCAGTCCTTCTACTCTTCTGTGAGTTCATATCCTGTGTCTGCAGTCCTTCTCATGTTCTGTGAGGTCAAATCCTGTATCTGCAGTCCTTCTACTCTTCTGTGAGTTCATATCCTGTGTCTGCAGTCCTTCTCTTGTTCTGTGAGGTCATATCCTGTTTCTTCAGTCCTTTTGTTCTGTGAGTTCATATCCTGTGTCTACAGTCCTTCTCCTGTTCTGTGAGGTCATATCCTGTTTCTGCAGTCCTTCTCCTGGTCTATGAGGTCATATCCTGTTTCTTCAGTCCTTTTGTTCTGTGAGTTCATATCCTGTGTCTGCAGTCCTTCTCCTGGTCTATGAGGTCATATCCTGTTTCTTCAGTCCTTCTCCTGTTCTGTGAGGTCATATCCTATGTCTGCAGTCCTTCTCTTGTGCTGTGAGGTCATATCCTGTTTCAGTAGTCCTTCTCCTGGTCTATGAGGTCATATCCTGTTTCCTCAGTCCTTCTCCTGTTCTATTAGGTCTTTTTCTGTTTCTGCAGGCCTTCTCCTTTTCTTTGAGGTCATATCCTGTTTCTGCAGTCCTTATCCCGGTCTATGAGGTTATATCCTGTTTCCTCAGTCCTTCTCCTGTTCTATTAGGTCTTTTTCTGTTTCTGCAGGCCTTCTCCTTTTCTTTGAGGTCATATCCTGTTTCTTCAGTCCTTCTCCTGTTCTGTGAGGTCATATCCTGTTTCTGCAGGCCTTCTCCATTTATTTGAGGTCATATCCTGTTTCTGCAGTCCTTCTCCTGTTCTGTGAGTTCATATCCTGTTTCCTCAGTCCTTCTCCTGTTCTATTAGGTCTTTTTCTGTTTCTGCAGGCCTTCTCCTTTTCTTTGAGGTCATATCCTGTTTCCTCAGTCCTTCTCCTGTTCTATTAGGTCTTTTTCTGTTTCTGCAGGCCTTCTCCTTTTCTTTGAGGTCATATCCTGTTTCTGCAGGCCTTCTCCATTTCTTTGAGGTCATATCCTGTTTCTTCAGTCCTTCTTTGTCTGTTAGAGTCTTTAAACATGTTCTTCTAGTCCATTCTCCTGTTCTGTGAGGTCATATCCTATGTCTGCAGTCCTTCTCTTGTGCTGTGAGGTCATATCCTATTTCTTCAGTCCTTTTGTTCTGTGAGGTCATATCCTGTGTCTGCAGTCCTTCTCCAAAACTGTGAGGTCATATCCTGTTTCTGCAGTCCTTTTCCCGGTCTATGAGGTTATATCCTGTTTCCGCAGTCCTTCTCCTGTTCTTTTAAGTCTTTTTCTGTTTCTGCAGGCCTTCTCCTTTTCTTTGAGGTCATATCCTGTTTCCTCAGTCCTTCTCCTGTTGTATTAGGTCTTTTTCTGTTTCTGCAGGCCTTCTCCTTTTCTTTGAGGTCATATCCTATTTCTGCAGGCCTTCTCCTTTTCTTTGAGGTCATATCCTGTTTCTGCAGGCCTTCTCCTGTTCTGTTAGGTCCTGTTGAAACATTTCTTTTTATTGAAAAAGTTTTTCCAAGACTTAGCTTAAAGATAAACAAAATAAAAACAAAACATAGAATTAACATGCCAGGTAATCTCAGAAGTTTGATTGACAAATAAATGTAGGAAGAAAATATACCTTTTACAGCTCATACATAAAGTAGTCTAGAATATACAGTTGTTATGAAGCATTACCAATAAAGAAAACAACTAGCCATGATTAAGCACTGGTTAAACAAAATATCAAGTTAGACCATCTATCTTTAACCTTCATTACCAATTGAGATGGTGTAACTAGACATGTTTCAAAGTGTTAATTTCCTCTTCTATGGAAAGTGCAGATGAAGATTCCCAGTGGGAAGCAATAGTTGGTCTGGATGCTATAATGTGATGAAATACACTTTGTAAAAGTATGGGAAGTTTTTCTAAAGAGGCAGCTACTAAGGCAAAGGCAGGAGAAAGGGAAAATACCATAGGTATCAGTTTTTCCAGCTTAGTCCATAATTTATTAGCTACTTGGTAGCTCAGGTATTGTTTGTTAATCTGTACTGTCTTTTACCAGTCACTTTTTGTCCTTTTCTCCTGTTTTGATGGTATATAGTAGCTACAATTTAAAGGGGCTTTGCCACAAAGTAAAATTGATGTGGGAAATTTGTAAATTAAATAATAAACATCTTCACCATTCATCATTATTAAAAATTCTGTAGCGTTTTTCTTTTAGCTGATCATTTAGTGATCAATTGTTTACAGCTCGTCTCCAGGGGATACGACCAGGGACGAGAGCTTCTCAGTCCTGGCTGCACATGCTCAGTCATCACCTCTCCTCTCAGGCAGCTACTGAGTGTTCAAACCCCAGGTGCTGTCATTCTACTCCCGTCCTCAGTGCTACTTAGTAATTAGTCAAAGAGTGCAAATAAATTAAAAAGAAAGCTCAATGAGGTCTGTGCACTGATAAAGAGAAATAAAATTCACAGGTTTGGTTCCTGCAGGGATTTGAACCGAGGACCCTTGTGCCTGGAGGCAAAAGTTTTACCTTTGAGCTACAGTGTAGCTACTTACAGTTCTACACATAAACAGACCTTTCTTTGACTACAGAAAGGAAAGGCCTGGTGATGTCATCCTCCTGGGTCATATGATCTGCAATTCAAACAAATCACACACGCCCCCTTCTGAGCACACAGAGCTGAAGAGCTGGATGCAGGAGGTATGAAATGACATTGTGGCAAAACCCCTTTAAGAAAATGAAATAAGTGCTTATCCCGCTGCCAATACGATAACCTCGTTCCATGGAACTGATCCTCTAGCCTCCGGCCACGGCCAAACAACAAGACACATTTGTGGAAAGAGAGAAGAGGATATTAGGTATAAAAAATGTTTTAATAGAATCTGTTAAAAGTAATAAACATAGTGCCGAGCAAGACACATCGGCACCACGTTGAATCCCATGCTAACGCATTTCAGGTGACATCCGGACCCTTGATCACAGCCAGGAAACACCTGCCATAGGTTCAATTTAAAACATATCTAAAACCAATCAGTACATAGCAAATTTGCATATACAGCTCTGGAAAAAATTAAGAGACCACTACACAGTTTTCTAAAAATCAGCCTCCCTACATGTCTGACAGCCATTCCATTCCAGTGTCACTTGAATTCCATCCAAAGTCCATCTCATTCTACTTAATGTGCTTCTGATGAGGTGATCACCTGAACCAAACCTTATTTAATGAAAGAAAGTATAAAAAACACTGCTGTGGTCTTCACAATTCTCTTGCAATAGGACAAGCTGGATGGCAAAACAAGTGCTAGGAATAGGCCAAAAGGAATTTGAATGAAAAAAATAATGGTTGTTCCACCAAATATTGAGTTCTGAATTCTTCCCCGAAATTTAAAAAATTAGTTTTTTATTTTTCTAAAGAAATTTTTTCTTTTCATTTTTGAAGGTCTGACAGCACTGAAGCCCGCTTTTTTTTTTATTTTTGAAGATTTTCATTTACTCAAAAAAATACAAAATGTTTTTCTTTTTAAATTTTGGGGACATGTTTCAAGTTTATAAATAAAATAAAAAATGTACTTTTTTTTTCCCCAAAAAAACCAACCCTGAAAAGAAAAAAACAGAAAACTGAAAAATTTTTCAGGGGGTCTCTTAATTTTTTTTCCAAAAGGACGATAATGAAATCCCCTGGCAAACAAATGCCATAAAATTTGTCCTAACTCTTAAACGATGACTTTAACAACCCTAGCCTTTAAATAAAAAAACTTTAGAGCATATTACCGTTGGGTTTTTTTTTAAAGGCCAAACTTTTAATAATTTCCCCTCTGTTTTCTGATAATTTTGTCAACTTGCCATGTATATTAGGGTTTTTAAAGGGGGAAAATTTTTTTCATATTTTAAGAAAATTTTTAATTTATGAAAAACAGACATTTTGCGAAAGTGACATATCTATTTAAAGTTTTTTTCCAAAATATATAAACCACAATATTTCTAAAACCCGGATTTAGCGTTTTTCAGGGAGCAAAAGAATCAACAAATTTAAAAGAAAACCCTTTTAAAGGGGCTCACATTGAAATAAAATTTCCCTTCCCCCAAAATGGAATAGCAATTTTAAAACCCCTTTCAATAAGAAACTGTTAATGCCCCCCCCGATTTTGGGCATAAAGGGGAAACCGCAGTTTGATGTTGGGGTGACAAACCAGAGAAACAAAATCACATGTAACAAAAATAAAACTACACACAATACACCCATACACCACAAACAACAATAAAAAGGAACAGGGGGGGAAAAAAAAGAGGAGGGGGGAAAAAGGGGAGGGAGGGAAAGGGAGGGGGAAAAAAGGAACTTTCCACCTACCACATCGAGCACTTAAAAGGTAAATTTAAAAAAAAAAAGCGGGAGTTTAAAAGAGCGCCCTTTAAACCCGGGCCTTAAAAGTTTTCCATTTGTTCAGGGGAAAGGGGAAAACAGCTCCTCCCCCCGTCTCACAGAACCCAAACTTCCCCCAAACCATTTTATCCAGGACGGGGGAAAAGTGAATTTTCCCTTTTTCGTGGGGTCACATTTTTTTTTAGCCTGGGAAACAGGGCCTTTTAAAAGGGGATCTTTTAATTTGTCATAGAGAAGGGATCCAAAGAAGAGCCCCAGTGCCTCCCCGGAAGAATTTGGGGTCGAGACTCCCGTGACTTCCTCAATCGCTCCCCGGACCCAGATCCCCGAAAACTCCCCCTAGCACAGAAACCCTCCCCACCATAATTTTTGGGGCCCTGGGGGCCCCCTTTCCTTTTCCCAAAACTCCAGCACAGATCTGATGTGGGGAAAAATTTTTATGCAAGACTACAGGGACCCCGAAAAACCCCCGGGGGAGAATTTTTTTTACAAGGGCTCCTGAGTTTGGACCTACCCAAAGCTTGTGGGGGCTCTGGAAAACCCTCCTCCCATTTTTTGGGTGGGGTAAAAGGAAAGACCCAATTCCTCCTCCCATTTAAAAGGGAAAACAAGGGGGGGGGCCCTCCCCGGCCCGAGAGCAAATAATTTATATAGAAATGATAGGGAAATGCCTCAACTTTCCCGCCCACACCACCATTGATTCAAAAGTCGTAAGGGGCCTATTCAAAAGACATCTTGGGGCTTAATTTTTTTTGTGAAAAAAATGGAAACACGTTTTAAATGAGGCAGCTGCAGGGGCTGGGTTTTCCCCAAGGATTGGGCGCCAAGAAGGGCGCAATTTCCCCTCAAAAAGCCAACCCGGGAGAAGAGAGGCATCTTTTCCGTTCCCCCAAAACTCCTGTGGTGAACCCCGGAGGGGAAACCGGGTTGTCTGTAATAAGGGAAACAAAGGGGCCCCCCCCATCTATCAGAGAGTGGGGGTTCCTTTGGAGTAGAGGGCGGAATGGGCTGTCCCATGCAGAAAGAAAGGGGGACAAAACACTACCCCGGGGAGGGGTCCAGGTTCCCCGGGGAGAACCGCCACACCCGGGAAAAACCTAAGGGCCTTTACTAAGTTTGGGCCCAAAGCTTCCTAACCCCCATCGGGGGCCCGCCCAAAAAACCTCGAACAGGGGAGGCCCGGGAAATAATCCTACATCGGGGGAGTCCCCCTGCCCCCAGTAGCCTTAGGGCCTTGTTTTAAAATGCCTACCTTCTCCCCGGGGCCCGTGCGGCCCCCACAAAAGCTGTAAAACCCCTTTGAAGGGTGTTCCAAAACTGCCGGGAAAATGAATTGGGGGAAAAGTTTTAAAAAGGAGGTAAAGGAAATTTGGTAGGAAAAGCTTCCTTTTTTTTAAAAATTTTATTCCCGCCCATTCTGGCGAAACCCGAACAGCTCCCTATTCTGCCCCAACCCCGGCCCCTTTTGGGTTTTACTCAACCTGGGAAAGGGAAAATTTTAGCAAAAACCCTCGACAAGTCCTCAGAGGATAAGCCCCCCCCAGATAAAATTAAAACCCCCGTCCCTTAAAGGGAAAAATTTGGGCTTTATGGAAACCTGATCTCGGGGAGTGATTTCCCACCCCCCAAGGGCCTCAGATTTGGAAAAAATGATTTTAAAAATTTTTACCCGTCCCCAAAGTTCTTTATTGGGCCATCAGAGCTGGGGGGGAGATGTGGGTTTTTTGATGTAGACCAAAAAGGGCATCGCAAATCCCCCCAATTTTTAAATCCCGGCCCCCCCCCCCCCCCCCCAAAAGTAACCCCTTTGATGTCCCGGGTTTTTGATCTGATACCCAAAAATCCTCCCCACCAAAAACTAAAAAAATGGGAAAAAGGCAAATTTGGTCCCCTTCTGAAAAAAATTTTGAAAAACCAGGACCTTATTTAAAAAGGGGGGTTTTAATCCCCGATTTATTAAGTTACCCCCCAAAACTTTCAAAAAAGGGGGGCCAATAACAGGTGAATCCCCTACCCCTAAAAACCCCAAGGGAAACCATGGGAATTTGGGAAATTAAACTAGCTTTTTGGGTTTTTTCCTGCCTTTGCCCCAAATAAATTTGGGTTTAAATGATTCAAATTGGGTTTCATTTTGGGACCATTTTGCGTTTTTTAGAAAATTTAAAAGATGGGGGCCCCAGCCCCTTTTTCCCCTTGAGGGAAATTTAAAATTGGCCAATCTCAGGGGGGTTGGGGGTGCACTTGGTGCCGGTTCTTTAAACCCCTGCAGGATAAAATTTAAAAAATTGCCCCCAAAATCCACCCAAATTTTTTAATTGGAGTCCTTTTTGGGTTGAAACCCTAAAATGAAGGTTTATTAAGGGGCCTCCACCTGGGTTTTTGGGATCCCTTGGAAAATTTTTGGGGGCTGGGGGGGGCTTAAAACAATTTTGGGGTAAAACCTGGAAATTTGATCCCTTTTTTTCAAAAAATTTTCCCCTGGAAGTAATTGGGGATTTCCCCCAAAATTTTTCCAATTAACCCCGGGAAGGGTTTTAAAACCCCAGTTTTTTAGGGTCCACTGAATTTTTGTTAGAATGGTAAGGGAAGGGGCCCTTTCATGGCCCCCCTATGAACCTTTTCAGAGTTTTTGAAAGGGAAAAGCCTTTTTCTTTTTGAAAAGGGTTTAAAAAATGCCGCCATCAGAACCCCCCCATCCAAAGGGGGCGGGGATAAACAAAATTTGGGGATAAGGGACAAACCCCTGTATCTCTTTTTTTCCCAATTTTGGGGGAAAAGGGGAAAGGAAAACAGGGGGCCCAAACCAAAGAACCCTTTGGAGACACCGCCCGGCAACAAATGAGGACCTTTTAACTAAAAATTGGGCCGGGGGGAAAAAGGGGTGAGGGGCCCTTGGGGGCAAGGAATCCAAGAAAGAACGGTCAAAAAACCCCTTTTTATTCGGAAAAAACCACCAGAGGGAAACCTATGGGGTTTGGGAAAATAAAATCCCACTTTTAACGTTTAACCGGGGGGTTCAAACCCCAACAAAGCCCCCCCCTTGTTTGGGTAAAAATTTTTTGGAAAATTTCCAAGGAAAGGGATTAAAGGGCCAATAGCTAAACAAAATTTCCCCATGGGTTTCCCCCGGAAACCCCAACCCTTTAACAAAGGGAAATGGACGAAAAAATTTCCACTATTGGGGGGTCCTTCCCAAAGGGCCCTTTGGGAAAATTTAATAGCAGGGAAAAGTGGGAAATGTAGTTTTGGGGTGGCAGGGAAAGGGTGGGAAAACCCTTTTTGAAAAAAGGGGGTTTGGGCCCCCTAAAAGGGACCCTGGCCCTGGGAGGAAAAACCCGGGAAAAAAGGGGGGAAAGGGGGAAAGGGTGGGGAAAAAAAAAAAACCGGGGGGGCCCGGGGGGCTCCCCCACCCCCAAAACCCAAAAAAAAAAACCCCCCGAACCCAAAAGGAAGGTTTCCTCCAAAAACCCCAAAAAAAATGAACGGGAAACCTGAGGTTTAAAGGGGGGCCAAGGGAAATTTTCCCCGGGTTTGGGGGGCTGGAATGGGGGGGGGGTTTTTAAAATTTAAAGAACGGGAAAGTTTGAGCAAATTTTTTGGCGATTATTTGGGGGTGGGAAGGGCCCCCGATGGAAAATGCCTGGCCAACCATTGCCCCAATTTTTTTTTCCCGGTACAAAAAATTTGAACGGGGGCCCCCGTTTAAAAAAGCCTACCCCAGGAAAATTTTCCCCCCGGGGGGGAAAGGGCCCGGGACGCCCAACCCCCCCAGAAATGCCCTTTAAACCCCCTTTCCCCCGGGGCACTCGGGGGGGCGTTTTTAATCAACCTTGGGGGCCCCCAAGGGGAGAGAACCCAAAACAAGGAAAAACTTTTGGTTTGGGGAGCCGCACCTTAAAATTCCCTTTTTGCCTAGGGGTTGTTTTTTGGGAACCGGGAAGCAAGGGGCCAAGGGTTTCCCCTGGGGGAATTTTTTTTTCCCGAAAAAGGGTTTTAGAGGTTGGGAAAGGGACAAATTAAACCTGATCTGAGGGCCAGGGCAACAAAAACCCCGGGGCCGAAAAAGACCCCCATTTAAAAAATTTCCCTGCCCAAAAAACCTTTTCCGCGTTGGCCCGGTTTTTAAAATTTTTAAACCCCTCCAAATTTAATTGGGGCGTGGTCCCCAAGAATTTTTAATTAGGCCCGGGCCCCCGAAAAAAAGGGAAAAAGGCAGAATTGGTTTGGCCCCATTAAAAAATTTTAAACGACCAAATGGGCCCTTGGAAAGGGAAAAAGAAGGAAAAAAAAGTCCCCAATTCCCAATTAGGGGGCCTGATCCTCCAGAAACCAAGGGAGTAGCCCCAGGAAGGAAATCCCCCCTTTTCCCAAAAAAAATTTTCCTTTTTTTGGGGGGGAAATGCTTTTGGGCAAAATTTTCCCCGGGAATTTAACCAGAAAAGGGGGGCCCGCTTTTAAAAATTTAAAAATCACCTGGAAGGTAAAAATCCCGGGGCCCCCCCAAAAGGAAAAGAAGGGTGCAATAGGTTTCCCCCAAAGGAAAATCCGCCTTGGTTTGGTTTGGTGGCCCCTTAAGGCCCCTTTTTTTAAGGGTAAAAATGTTGTCCATTGGGAATGGAAAGGGCTTAAAGGATTGGAAGGGAAAGCCCCCCCCGGGGTCCCCCATCCCCCGGGGCCAAACCCGATGGGGTTCCCCGGGCCCCGCCCTGGGACTGGAACGGGCCCATCAACCCCCCCCAATTTTGGCAAAAGTCCCCCGGGGATTTTAAAATTTTCCCATTAATAATTTTGGGGGTGTCCAAACCCCTTTAAAGGGGGGGTCCCCCTTGGAAGGGGGAAACAAGGGCCCTGGAGCCCCCAAGGGGGAAACTGTGGGGAAACCTGGTGGGGCCCCCCGTTTCCCCCCGGCCCCCTGTTCAGAAACCCTTTGCGTAAAAGGGGGAAAAATGGCGGGGAAAATTTCCCCCCTTTGGGCTAAGGGGTTCAAAGGGGGGGCTTTCGTTTCCCCGCCCCGCCTGGGGGCAGGGCCCCCAAATCCGGGCCCGCCTCAGGAAAAGGAGGGGGAAAAAAGGAGGGGGAAGGGAAAAAAAATTTTAGGGGGGGAAGAAAAGGAAAAAAAAAAAAAGGGGGGAGGGGGAGGGGGCCCCCCCCCCCCTCCCAAACCCCTAACCACCCCCAAAAAACCCCAAGAAAACATTCGGGAAAAAAAAACCCAAAACCAGGAGTTTTGTTTTTTTTAAAAACCGCGTTTAATTTTTAAACCCCTTTAGTTCCAAAAAAGGTTTTTTTCCCCGCTTGTTAAAGGGTTTTAAGCAGAGGCCCAAAAGGGTTTTAACCTTTTTAAAAAAGTGAAAAAAGCCCTCCGGAACCCGGGGGGGGGGCCCCCCCCCTGGTTCTTCAAAATTTTTTAAACCCGGGCAAGGGGCTAAACCAGGCAAAACCAACTGTAAAATGCAAGAATTTTAAAAGGGGGTAGAAACCTTTTTATAAAAAAAAGAGGTGAAAAACCCGGAAAAGTTAATTTTAACCCTTTTAAAACCTTGTTAAAAAAACCACTTTTTTTTTAATTTGTTCTGCCAGACCCTTTTGCAGGGAGGTTGGTTTTTTCCCCACCCTTAAGGGTTTTTCCCAGAAACCCCCCTGAAACAAGTTTTCCCTTTTTGCGAAGAATCCCCCGAGGAGAAAGGGGCGCTCCCCGGTTTTCCCCGGGCCCCCCCTCCCCCCTGCCCCAGACTCGGCGTGAATTTTCCCCTTTGCCTTCCCCCCTTTTCAAAAAAACGGGGGCGGGTTTTTTTGTGAAAAGAGGATTTTTAAACCGCATTGGGTTTCCGGGGTGGCAAAAAAAGTGCCCAAGGAGAACCAAAAAGGGGTCCCCAATTTCAGGAAAAAAAAGAAAAAGGGGTTCCTTAAAACTTGGAGAAATCCCTTTAAAAAGGAAAAATTTAAAGTGTTCCTTTGTTTCCCAACCGGAAACGCAAAGGTTTTTTTTTGGGGCCCAAACCATACAGTGGCCCCCAAAATGAGATCTCCCCGGAAAAAAATTTTTTTTTTTTTCAGGCCCTTTTCCAAAAATTTTTTTTAAGGAAACAACCCTTTGGCCAAATTGAGGCGGGAAAATTTTTCCTCCAAAGGATCCGAAAAAGGGAAACCCTTTGAAAAAACAAGTACTTCGGGGCCGAGTTTCCGGAAAAAATTTTAGCCCCTTAAAGGGAAAAAAATTAACCCCAACAACCCATCCCCGGGGGGGTCTTTGGGTCATCTTTTTGGGGTTAAGGAGGGTTCCCCCCCTGGGGGGGAAACTCTAAATTTAGCCCCCTGGGGCCCAAAATTTTTCCCCTATTTTTTAGCTGTAGTTGGGCCCCCCTAAAAAAGGTCTTGGGGGGGAAAGCCTTAACCCCCGGCCCCAACGAATCAGGCCCAATTAGGGGGAAAAAGATACGGGGAAAAGGCCCCTTTGAAATTGCGTTTAATTTTATTAAAACCCCTTCTGGGATTTTTCAAAAAAGTCAAAAATTAATGGTTTTTTAAAAAAGGGGGAATAAATTAAAAAAACCCCCAAAATTGGTTCCCCAAACCCTAATCCAAATTTAAACTCCCAAAAGGGGAAGGAGAAGGTTGGGCCTTTTGAAAAAAAACTAAATTTTTTGTCTATTTTTGGGGAACAAGGAAGGGGGTAGAAAACACACCGGGCCCAAAAGGGGAAAAAGGGAACTCCCCCCCCAAAATTTTGGAAGGGCAAAAAGTAAGTCCGGCTTTTTTTAGGGAAACGCTGCAAAAATTAGTTGTTTTAAAGTTTGGTTTTTTTAAAATTTTCAAAATTGGCCAATTTTCTTTTAAACGAAAACCCAAGGGGAACCCTTGTTTTTACCAAAAAAGCCATCAAAACCCACGGTTCACCGATTTTTTTTCCCAAAAAATTTCCCGCAAGGGGGCCCCTTTTAAGTTTTTAACCGGGTTATTGATTTTTTTGTAAGACCCCCATTTTAAAATGTTCCCCCCCGGGTTTTGGGGCAGGTTAAGGGAAATCCACTTTTTTTCCAGGCCCAATTTTACCCCCAGTTCTTTTTATTCCAACAATGCATTCTGTTCATTAAAAAGTAACACCCTTTTATTTGGGTTGTTCCCCTTCCCTTTGTAAAAGTCCATCATATCATCCTTTTTTTTTTTTATCCCCTTTAAACCCCAGCCCAAAAAGTAGTTAAAAACCAGGGAAAATTTTTTAAAATTTTTTCCTCCTTGTGTTTTTAACATTTTTAAAATTTTTTTTTTTTGTAAAAATTTTTTTTTTTCACCATTACAAATTTTACATTTAAAAACTTTTTTGATTAATTCCCATAGGGTTTTTACGGTTTGGGAAACCCAACATGTGTTTTGTTTTTTTTTGTGTGTGGGAATGTATGTACAATTATTTTTTTTTTTAAAATTTTTTTTTTTGTATTCATTTTTTTTTTTCACTTTTTTTTTGTTTTTTTTCTTTCTTGTTAAAATCCCCTGAAGGGAGAACTGTGTTACTTTTTTTTTCTTTTTTACACTTAGTAATGTATTAGCATATTCATATATGCTAATACGTTATAATCTGTGTCAGTCTGACACAGGCAGTGATCAGGGCAGCTCACAGTCTGTCCTGGTCACTAGCTTGTTACACAGACACCCCGGGTTCCACTCTAGGTCCCCAGGGCTGACTGTGCAGCCGTTCCCCGGGCTCTGTCGGGTCACTGGGTGTTCCGATCACCCGACAGAGCAGGGAAACCCTTTGATTGTGCTGCGGTGACGATCCGCCGCAATCAAAGGGTTAAAGCACCGGGTTGCGGGGGTCCCCCCACTGCCCAGTGCTCGCAGGAGATGCTCTGGGATCAGGGCTGTGTAGTACAGCCCCGATCCCAGAGCTGCTGCGGTGCCCGGGCGCAGCAAACCCCGATGTCTGCAGCAACACCAAAAGACGTTGCTGTAGACGAACGACCCGCACCAGCCGACGTCAAAAGTCGGTGGGCGGTCGTTAAGGGGTTAAAAAAAAGCGCCTTTTTTATTGCAATAGTCCTTTAGCGTGGGATTCAGTGTGGGATTGGCGCTGATGTGTCTTGCTCGCCACTATGTTTATTACTTTTAATGGATTCTGTTAAAGTTTTTTTTTATTTGTTATATCTGATAATCTCATCTCATTTTCCTCATACGTGTATAGTAGCTACAGTTTGTGGGGTCACCTTTATCGGGACGGTTACCCTGCTAAAGGGCTAGAATATATAGGGGCAGAGTTAGGCTGGGTTCACATCTGCGCTAGAGGTTTGGTTCGGTACCTCCATCGTAGAGGTGGAAAACCCTACAGGATCCGTTCAATATGGAGACCCACAGCGCCTGATGGACCCTATTAATTACAATGGGCCCAATCTGAACCTCGAGTACAGATGTGAACCAGGCCATAGGTTTCTGCTTCTTCCCCTGGGTGCCTTTTTCACCCCACTTAATAGATGGATCCCTGGTGACTAATTTTCCTCCTGATGTATACTGTGGTCATTTCTGGATTTGGGACATATAACTGGAGATGGTGACAACTATTTGAATGACGGGTGGGAAGTCCATTTACTGTCTTGCTCCGCGATACTTACGTTATGCTATTGGTTTGGCCTATTGTTACATTTTATATAGGTATTTATTAAAGGATACGTTTTATAGACTTGGAGGAGGATTGTTTGTTCTGTGATTATTATTCTAGACTCCTTCAATTGCTTTTTGAATTACTCTGATTAATGTTTACCACATATGGGATATCTCTAAAATCAATATTCATTTGTGCTTCCCTGGTAACATCTATAGCAGTGTTTCTCAACTCCAGTCCTCAAGACCCACCAATAGGTCAGGTTTTCAGGATTTCCTCCGTATTGCACAGGTGATATAATTATTGTCTGTGCATTCTGTTGGAGATCCTGAAAACATGACCTGTTGGTGTGTCCTGAGGACTGGAGTTGAGAAACACTGATCTATCGTGTTTGAGAAAATAATGGATAAAAGTTGAAAATCTGCAAACAAAAATTAAATTTTGAAATTTCACCTCCACTTTGATTTAGTTCCTGTGAAATGCTAGGACACATTCGAAAAAAGTAGCGCCTAGGGCTTTTTGGCGCCAAATCGGGTAGCGGAAAAGGGTTTTTGTTAGTTTTTTGCGCTTGTTTAGTGCTGCTTATTTTTGTGTCTGTCAGAAATGGAAATTGTGTGCGCCTTTTTGGCGTGGGGGCATGTGTAAGCCAAAATTCGACCATTACAGTTGGTAGCCCCTTTTTCATGCGCTTGGGAAAGGGGTGTTTTTCTTTTTTTTTAAAATGCCTCACTACGCTACAAATCGCACTCTTCATTTAAACCGGGGGGGGATTGAGGTATAGACATGGACGCCGTTCCCAGAGTCCGGCCGATTCCCTTTTTGCAAAAAAGGTGCTTTGGCTAATCGGGGTATCGCTCACTTTTTACCCTGACAGCAATGCGCAAACTAGGCAAAACCCAAAATACACCCGGGTCGAAAGCTGAAAATCAGACGCCCATATCAGCAAAAAAAACGCTTTCCTTCTTTCACACATAGAACACGCAAGAACGAAAACCTCTTGGAATGGGTGCGCACAACTCCAAAAAGGGCACATGCCAACAAAAAATATATGGCGTGAAATGACCTAAAACCACCCAAAACGTTTCGCCACTTTAAACATAGGGACTAAACAGACCCCAAAAAAAAAGCAATGTTGGCGTGTTGCGACATGTCGCCCTTAAAGGGTAAACAAACTTCCTAAATGCTGTTTTGAAAACTTTAAGGGACACAGTTTCTGAGATGGAGTCATTTATGGAGGGGTCTAAAATACAGGCCCCTCAAAGTCATGTCAGAACTGGACTGGTCCCTACAAAAATCTATTCGGCTAATTTTCTTGAAAAGTGAAAAAATGCTAATAAATTTCTAAGCCCCCTAATTTTGTAAAAACCAGACATTTAAAAAATCTCCAACCACAGTAGACATATGGTAATGCTAGTTATAAACATTGTGTGGATAACTATTGTTTACACTAACATTTTTTAAATTTGAAAATGGCAAATTTCCTCAAAATTTTCCCATGCTAATATTTCTCATAAATATACA
The DNA here is from genome assembly GCA_025379985.1 of Phyllomedusa bahiana. Taxonomy (NCBI): domain Eukaryota; kingdom Metazoa; phylum Chordata; class Amphibia; order Anura; family Hylidae; genus Phyllomedusa; species Phyllomedusa bahiana. The sequence continues at coordinate 56,975 of JAODAL010026062.1, forward strand.
AGGATTGTATGGACCGCAATGTATTACTAACTTAATCACAGTGTATTACAAGAAAACAGTCTTTGAATCCCATGGAAAGGGTAAAAGTATCAATAAGTTATTCCCACTGTGAGCTTTAGCGGCTCTGGGATCGTGACTCACGGGGTTTTCGGCAGAGACAGAGACGGATTCCATTAAAAATACAGGGGGCCCCGTATTTTTTTTTAGCAGCAAAAAAAAACAAGTGCAAGGGATCACAAACAAAACAAAAACAAATGCCGCCCGTCTGGCTTAACAACATAGACCAACTCACTGACATCGTAAGTTTTCCCCTGCTGTTTTCCCAGTTGTCTCCCCCAAAGACTTAAAGGTAGTCATGGGTTGAAAACAAGCAGCTTCCCTGCTGACTTTTTCCCTTTTCCCCGGAACAGTGTCGACTGGGGGGGGCTGGGCCCCAGGGGGGTTGA